>JANHFL010004751.1:266594-281025 GCA_032468155.1 Oxyrhabdium leporinum
TACGGAGTCGGCCTATTGCCCCCAACATTCTGGGTCCTCATTTTACCGACCTTGGAAGGATGGAAGGCTGAGTCAACCTGAGTCAAATACACCATTTCAGTTTTAGCCAATAGCATAACTATAAATAAAAAGTATTATATTAATAAAAAAATAGTGGATACCTTTATAGCAATAAATTAAATTGCTATACCTAAGATTTTTTTAAAAAGCCTTTATTCAAAAATTCACATAATTAATTCAAATCAGTCCAATAGAATAGTTGTAAGTCAAATCCAGAACTCCTTATGTACTTTTGAAAGTCAGCAGTTCAAATTTTGAAATTCAGAAACTGTGTTCATATGACAGAATGCAAGAGAAAATTCAGTTATCAGAGAAAGCCATGCCAGCCTGCTGCTTTTCCTGAGTAATGGTGTATTTTGCAGTGTTGTGATATTCCCTAAGTAGTAGTATATTGAATACTGCTATAGCCAAAAGACTGATTATAAGAATGCTCCCTAATTAATATTGAAGAAAGTGCCTTTCTGCAACATATTGATCTTTAAAAATAAACAGCAATTTTTAAAATGGAAATGAGCCAATGGATGTGAGCAGGTGCATGATTATAAAATGTCGTATTTAACGTCCATGTCATCTTATTGAACTCATTTACATTGCACCAGCAGTAATAATGGAATAATATTGACCTGCATTTTGATAAAGCTGTTGTAAGAATGATTTAACTTTTTAAGTCTTTAAAACAGGCATGTCCAATCCATGGCCCGCATTATTAGCCCTGGACAGTTAATAATGCAGTCCAACAAGGTAATAAAAAGTATTTCAAAATAAAGGAAATTTGATGTTTATATACTTACCGATGTTATATATTTTATATGCATCCCAAAACAATTCCTCTACACTCAATGCAGCCCAGGCAAGCCAAAAAGTTTGACACCCATGTTCTGAGGAGCTGAAAATACTAAATAAATGCTAGGTCTCATATTGCATATGAAAACATTCATTTTTTTAGAAATTTTTGATAAGATTTTTTTTTTCAAATACTATATATCACATAGCATTTTAAAACAATTTATTTTCTTATATTGGCAATATCCCTTTTACTTGGTAAATAAGTTTGATATCAATAAATACGTTGCTTTGAACTTTTCAGTTGCTTGTGGTTAACATTACAAAGCACAGCAAGGGTCTTTTGTATCTCATTCTGACCGTTATTTGGGACGAAATACTATAAGTAGAAACGTGTTTTAATTAAACATTAATATTGCACCAAATTTGAGTATTATCAGGAATTTGATTATAACTCAGATGTCTGCACATTTAACAAAAATGTTAAGTACCTCCAAAATCTTATATTTTATTTTAAGGACTATGTAGGGAATAAAGAATACATTCATACCTGATATAGGTATGAAGAAATATTCATATGATTTTCTGAAGAACTTGTAGACTTCATAACTGACATATGCTGAAATACAACACTGCAATATTGCAGTGCCATACTCTCTATTATAGAGTAATCTCAGCTCTAGTCTTTGTTCCTATAAAGTTTGTGTGTGACAGATGGTTGTCTGCTAAATATTCCAAGAATTATGCTTGTTTTTCATTCTTACACCCTTCCCGTTATTATCCAAATGTTTACTACTTTAAAAATAAACTACAATTCTTTATACATTATTTTATGATTAAATAGTTATACTAAGATGCGTGTTCACAAGACTTTGTATTTACAAATGGGCCAATTGAACAAAGCTCTGTGGTGACTGGATTGAAAATTCATTTGGTACACATCTGGAAGAGAAACAATTTGTTTTGCACCTTCCAAGATAATGCTCAAATTGAAACATATTGGAATATGACATCTTTGATATCAGCTTTTTTTCAACTTTAGAAAACACCAAGCTAGTACAGAATCTGCATGCATTGTTACCCAGATCCTTATTTCTGAAATAGTTATACATAAATATAGAAGTTGGACAGAATGGATTGAGTGAACCTGATAAGCTGCTGTTACATGGCTAGTACTGATTAATTGTGCAAAATCATTTCTACTAAGAACAGGTTACACAGAAATTTGATCTAATAGTCATAAAATACTTGCAGCATATTTCTCATTGGATTAATAATAATCATTAAAATAAATGTACTTCAGAACGTTATAAAGTTGCATTAAATAAAATCTTGCTAATTTTTTTTCACCATGGCTATGCTTCAGTTGTCTTTTGAAAACAAAGACAGATCTAGTATTTTAATATATGCAAGAGATTGATTGCTATTGGATAAAGTTATATCGGTAAAACAGATTGGATTTTCTCCAGACATGTTCCATTCTATATCCATTCCAACTGAGATAAAAAGGTCTGAATTAGATAAGTATTCTGCTCTGAAAAGCATTCCTTTGAACCAATGCTATAAAATAGAGCCTTTGTAACAAGAGAGTGATACATTGCAAGAAGTACACATAAAGGGCTGTTAATTCAACAATTAAAGGATAAAATGAAATAGAAAAATCAGTGGAGAGTGTTTTTTCCACTCCATGAAGTGTCAGAATAGATGTGTTGAACACAGTAGTCAACCACCATTTCCAAGTATTAACCATTTATAAATAAGTACATTTTAATACATACAGTTCATTGTACAGGTTACAATCTGTATACATTAGGGAGGGGCTGAGGATAATGCATTCTTTTGAACTTTTTCCACGTCTATCTCACAGCTTACATGTACAGACAATAAAACTCCGCTCAAGCAAATACAGTGAAGGGAAAGAAACATATTTCTTTCCTTTATACAGGGGTGGCCAAAAGTCTTAACCAACTGCAGGGATTTGTGCAGCATCCCTGCAATAAAAGATCACAACTGTGTGGTGATTCAATATATCAGTAAGAGAACAGAACATGCAATTGAATATTATACTGTACAGGAAAATTCTTTACATCAGATTGATAGAAAAAAGGAAAAGGAACTCAATATCTTTCCAGCAAGTTGGCAAACCAGAAAGATTTAATACAAAGGAACATGTGTTGCTGTACAGAGGCAGACAAGGCAGGCAAAATGTCTCAATGCTCATGGGAAAGAAATTGTTATGAGAAACATATTTAAAAGCAAAACATTCATTCCCTGAAAACATATCTTCTATCTAAACATATTAATGCCTTGCACTCTGTAGAATGATTAGTAACAGTAAATAATGGTAGGAAATGAACTCAAGGTCTGGTAAATGTTCAGGTGGAACAAAGTCAAACTATCTCAGTTCTCTCATAGTCTTTGTGATGGCAACAAGCAAAAAGCATCTAAGCATCTTCCTTTTTTTTTTACTTCTAAGCAAGACTTCCAAGCAAGCAGAAAAGTGTAGAAGCTCATTCCATTTTATTAGAAGTGTCTTGAATATGTACTTGCTTGAAATGCAAAAGCAGTCCTATCCCTCCCTCCCTCTATATGTGTGTGTGTGTGTGTGTGGAGAGGGAGGGAGGGAGGAAGGGGGAGAGAGAGACAGAGAGAAAGAGATAGAGGGAGGGAGGGCGAGAGAGAGAGAGAGAGGAAAAATACCAACATTGTTGTCTAGGACTGCTTCTGCATTTCAAACAAATGCATATTCATATATTATACCAAGGTCCTAATCTGAAATAGCAATTAGATAATACTGTGTTGAGGTTCTATAAGTTACTTCAGTTACCACTACACAAAATAGTTTGCTATGAAATTTCAGCCCTTAATATGATTTTTCTTGTTAGGGGAACAATAGTAATCCAACAATTATATTCAAGTAATTAGGGAGGGGAGGCGCAGTTTAGCTATCTACCCCTTTGTGCTTGTGCCTTAGGTTTGTCCTTCCCTTTTCACAGCAACCATAAATTCAATGAAGGCATCTAACATGTAAAAAGAAGTATATTAGGTTTTGACCCCTCTAAGCCCTTTTAAAAAGCTGAACTCTAAATAGCTGAAGGTCCTGAAACTCCAGTGTTAAGTAATGGGAGATGGGGAGAGAGATGCAGCTTGCCATTCAAGAAATTACTATGGGCTACCTTAAGGAGAGAAGAAAAATTTCTAGGCACAAAGTGTTTCTTTTTTAATGTAAGGTGCAGAAAAGCTGGCACTTCGGTTTTTATTAGGTGATCATGAACAGTAGAAACTTGTTAACTCCTGTCTAAGGCCAAGTGAACAGCTTGGACTTTCAAAATGGATGCATTTTTATTCCTTCTTTTAGCACATTTTGTAATAAACTTCAAAAAAATAAACATAACATTTCTTTTGCCCTCCCCATGATACTTTCTACTTCACTAAAACAGCAAAATAAGTTATATTTCCAGTTATTCGATATTTTTGAGAGCCTCAAAGAAACTCTTTCGATATAAGAATAAATAATTGAGCCATTTACCAAGCTAGCAACTCTCTCCCCTGGAGCCAAGCCAAACTTAACATGTATTAAAATTTCTACATGATTCCTAGGACCTGATAGCAATCTTACTTGGACCCAGCTTACTTAATTGTTTCAAATTCTTAGAAGTCAGCATTACAGTACTAAGTTTCCATAGTCCTCTAGAAAGCAAACTGAGGGGCCAAACAAGACAAAATTAATGTGTGGATGCAATTAACATGCCCATTTTTTAATATGACTAAGCAGTTAAGATGGACCAGTGAAGATAGAGAGGAAGTAGGTTCCTCTTTCTGCCAGTTAAGCTGTTTTATATTTAATAGGAAGCCTCTGTTGATGATTTTGGAGAGGTAATTTTTGTAATGATCTTAGGAAAGGGAGAAAGAATTCAATTTTGCTTAAGACCGCTTAGGCTTCATATCTTTACTAAAATCAGCTGGTACATCTTTGACAGCCAGATGCACAATAAGTTAGCATCTAGATTTTTGTTCACGAAAATGTCCAGTGAGCAAAAAAACTTTCTGCAAAGCCCGAGTAACACCATGTGGTGGATTTGGTAAAGCCAGCATACATTCACAGTAAAAGTCATATAGGACTTGAGGCTGTGATTTATTTGGTAAGTTGATTTCATAGAAAATAGTTTTGAAACTCCAGCTTAGGCATGTGATGTGCACACATGTATAAATAAAAAATATTAGTACAATATTTTGCATGTCTTTAAACAAACAAAAAAGCAGCATGGCAGATCAATCTGTGATGTGGTACTAGCCACTCTCTCTTAACTATCCTGAGTAGGAAAAAAAACTCATTTCAAAGATATTTCAAATGAAAAAAGACAATTAAATATATTATTTTGTGCTGTGTTATATCTCAAGACAGTATATGATAAGCAATAAAGTACTAAGCTGAGAGCAAATCCAGAGGGAATTCTTCTCTGGAAGATCTTCAGAGAAATGTGTCTTTTATTTCATGTGAGATGGTTATTTGGTAACTCAAAGCACAACAATTAAGCCTCAGATGCACCTAAAGAGAATTGCTGGAAGAACACAGCATGTATTTCTCTTTGTACTAAAAATGATTTCAACTTTTGAGGCTTATATACAATGTCAGTACTTGTGCTGTATACCTTGAATCATTGCTTCTTTTTTAAAAATATATATATACTGAATGACAAGAGCTTTTTGTAATGTTGGTATCATTTATGTTTAAATAACCATTACTGATCACAGAAATAAATGCAACTATAAAGTGCACCCAATTTACAGAGAACAGGCGGCAAATCCATCAGTGCAAGAATCCTGTGAAATCACAACACAGTACTGTTAAAAAGGGTCAGAGGAAAATTTTGCCCAACAGCAGTAATAGAAATCTCATTTTGGATGTGTATGCCATTTCTTTTACTAACTGATAAATGTAAACAATTATGGTACAGCAATCCCTGTGACAGTAAAAATGGTGCCAAATCCAAAACTATGAGCTTTCATTCATTAATATTAAAATCTTGAAATTATCAGGTTAGTTGTATTATGATTCCACCTTCCATATGACAGAGATGGTTTATGAATTATTTTTTAACTTTGTTTATCAGGAAAGAGTGGATAATATCTCAGTGCACTTATGCTGATCATGTGCACTGCGGTAAAAGCGACTATATAAAGGTTCAAAATCAGAACATAATTATCTGACCCTCCTCTGCCTATTGTGAGAAAATAAATTATAGCTTTTCCAAGATATAAGCCAGACAAGTGCAAAAATGTTTTCGAAATAAATCACTGATAAACACAACTTTGTTAATGCAAGTTCCAGTTTTAAAGAGTTTAAAATTGAAAATAACCATTCTTCATAAAGTAAGAGGAAAGTTTTATAACACCCAGAAACCAAACCATCTAGGAGGTAAAAGAAATGTGTGGGAAAAACAGCAGTGGCTTTGTCTATTCAGATAATAAAAAAACAAATATAGAGTTGCATCTTTAGATTTTTTTATGAAACTTTTCCTTCACTTCTCTCATACTCCTGCATCATACATAGACATTCACACTGAAAGAAAAGAGAGAACACTATTGTTGGTTTTAGTCAGTTAAATAAAAACTGAAGAATGCCCCAGCTCTTTGAAAAAAAGCATTAGGAAACATCTGAGATTCTTTGACCCCAGTATGCCATAGCATGAATCAATCAGATCAGCAATTTTCTATTTAGCAAGCAAATTTTGTACTGTGACCAATTCAGGAGGGAAAAATATGTGCAAAAAGTTAGAAAGAATCAAAATCAAAGTAAAAGTTCAGGTAATCCTAGATTTATGACCACAATTTCCATGCTTAGCAACTTTTCCATTGCTAAGCAAGACAATTGTTGAGTTTTGCTCCATTTTACAATCTTGCTTGCCACGGTTATGAAGTAAAGTCACTGCAGTTGGTTACACTAGTACAATTGTTAAGTGAATCTGACTTCCCCATTGACGTTGCTTGTCAGAAAGTTGCAAAACGGATCACATGATCCAAGAACATTGCAACCATCATAAATACTTGCCAGTTGCCAAGTGTCAAATTTTGATCACATGATCATGGGGATGCTGCAACAGTCATATGAAAAAGTCACATTTTTCAGTGCCATTGTAACTTTGATCACTAAATGAATGTAAGTCAAGGACAACCTGTAACTCTTGGAAATGCTACATTTCACTCAGAAATATGGCAACTTATAATAAGGATATGACTAGAGAAAATAGTGATTAAAAGTGGTTACATTGAACTCTTTGCCTTTCTGAGCTCTTTCAGGACACAGGAAAAACATCTTTTATCATACCCTTCAATTCATATGAAGGAACTCCAGAATACAGCATTAAAAAACAACAACAAAATAGTGTCATCAACCATGGTGGAAGGTGTTCTGTATTTTAAAGCCTTAAGGTGGTTTTGACAAAAATAATCACTTCTATGCAACAATGTATGCTTTTAGAAAATATGTTTTTTAGAAGGTAAGACCAATTTATCCTCTGAATGATCAAAATGCAGAGAAGGCAAAATATTATTTCTTTTTTGGCCTGCTTTATGTTTCTGCCCTGAAGATACCATTGATGGTTTCTTGGTTCACATATGAATTCATAGAATATTCTCCATCCATTGATTTCCTGGCACCTTCCCAATTCCAGCTTTTGTGAGCTAATTTAAAGTGCTTACTAGAAATAGTATGGATTGAGAATATTTGCATAAAGTATTTGCTACATTACTATTTTCTCCCTTGAGATTACTGGTTTCATTATCTTGCATAATCACTCAGCCTTTTTAATTTCGATTGGAAAAGCAGTCCAACTTCTAACACCAAACCATATAACTCAATAACAAATTATTCCAAAATATTTTAAATTATATTATACCAAAACTAGAGAAAAAAAGGTACATTTGTTCTAAGTGTTTCACTTCAAAAGTATGGCTCAGGAAAGAATGCCCATCTGTAGTCCAGGAAGCTGAATTTAGGCCAGGGGAATTAAAACTACCATTCAGTCAGTTCCTCCTTTATGATTTAAAAGTATATTTTCTAATTTTAGATACCCAGATAGTGCTCCAACACCCCTAGGAAACATAAGCAATGATCAGAGATCATGTAAAGTATCTGGAGAGCCCAGTGATTTAAATTTTAAAGCATTTGATTTTTTTTAAATGAATTTTACTGATTATCAACATGTCTACAATGTGGTTTGTTCCAAAAGGAAGACAAGTGCACTACAAAATGGACTGGATATCTAAGTTACGGAATGAAATCAGCACTGACTGTTGGGCTGAAGTGGACAGAATTTTATTTTTTCCTTAAATATTTGTTCAGTGCCTTGGAAAAAGTAATAAATTGTTTTTCAAAGCTAGTACCAACAGAAGGGTAAGGGAAGATGCTAAAAATAAATATGATTTTTTTTAAAAAGTGCAACCCTATCAGAAAGCAGACTGGGTTTTATGCATAGCTCTTTGTTAATATTAAAAACAAAGAACCCCCATCCCCCAATTCTCACAGATTAATACCTCTTTGGACATAATGACCTACACCAACTGAAAAGTGTAATTTCCCAGTAAAAATAAAGGTCAGTACACAAAAAATGGTCAGACTGCATTTCAATCAATTCAATTTTGAAATTAAAACTTTTCTTCAAAGAGCTGGTTACTTCCCTTGAATGTGTACAGGATCTGACTCAGCCCCCATACTGTACATTTAATTAACTAATTGGCAGCTGAAAATTGTATGGTGCTGGCTTTCTCTGAGGTCAGCTGTGTATAGAAGAGAATTTGGAGCATATCTTGGACTGCCTCATTATCATACAGAAAACACAGGATATCCCCTGGGTGGTAGTCTGCTACTGAATAAAAATCTTAGAAAGGAAGAAAAACAGCAACGTAAGATGTGAATTCAGCCAGGAAAAATGTGCTAAAAAATAAAAGGCTCTTACTTCAAGACACATCCATTTTAAACATTAGACTCCACAAATGGTCTCTTTGGTTTGATTGGGGATGTCTGCCCTTGCCTGGAGTCTCTGGAAAGTTGCCTATAGATGTTGTCCTGATATGCCTGTGCAACAGGCAGTGTCCTGGCCACCTTAACATCAGGATATGAAGAAGTTTGGCTAACCCTTTCTAGAAGATCTCCTCTGGAGCCATTGGCCAAAATCCCATGTGGACTGTAATAGTCATCCTCCAACAAGTGGCCATTCTGTGCATTGTTAGTTTTGTTATAAAAGGCAAGGCTGCTGACTGAAGAAGGTGGGCTGAATGTTTCTGGCTGTGGAAGATTTCCAGGAGATGTAGGGCTTATAACGGTATCCACTGAAGATACAGCCCAGGTTCTGCTTTGTTGGTGTAGGTGAGGATACTGCTGAGTCCGGGCTGTTTTATCTATGATTCCCATGAAAGGTGTGGTCCTGGAGCGAGCAGGTTCACTGGGATAACCACCTTGGGTTGGAGATACTGGGGAAAGCTCATCACATGATCTGTCATATGCTGGCTTAAGCGGAATCTCCATCTGCTGAACAGACGTAGAAGGGCGGAATGGGGGAGTCAAATTGGGAGTAGAGGAAATGCTACTGCTAGAAGGGGAAAATCTGAGACCAACACTTTGAGAATGAAGCAGAGGTCTTGGAGTTGGTGGATGAGGCTTTATTTCATTGGAATTTATTGTAATAGGCCTTCGTATCAAATGGGAAATGTCAGGAGAACCAAGCTGACTAGAGGGTAGAGAGGAACGTTCCAAATCAAGCTTTGCATGACAGACTGGATAGTAGGAAGCTGACTGGCTCCGCCCAATCTGTGGGGTTTGACTGTATCTCATTCCACCACGATAAGCAGAGGAAGGTCTTTGTGGAAGATCCTCTTTAGTCAGCCCTCCATGCTGACAGATTGCCCCTGCACTCAGACTGGCTTGAACATGCTGCACAGGTCGTCCATCTCCCACTATTCCCCCAATAGAGGTCTGATACACCAACCGATTTTGGCCCCCAGCCATTTCTGCTAGTGAAGACTGAAACTTGTTGGCCACAGAATGGGATACTTGGCCATAAGTTCCTGTTGGGATTACAGTACTACAATGCCCAGCTGAACTTGGCTGGTTGCTTCTGACAATCTGTGCCTTGGCAGGTTGCAACCTAAGTCCTTGCTGAGGAACTGCAACAGGTAGTGGAAGCATCTGGAAAGATCTCTGTGTCATTTTAGAAAGTGGAGACCTAGGCCGACTAGGAAGTTGAGTGATGTTGGATTCTTGCTGGTATCGTACTGGTGAACTGGACTGAGCTCTGTAGACACTCACACCATCTCCAGGAGGGCTGGCTCGATACTGAGGGCCTCTACGAAGGGGTGAAGGAGGTGGGCTTTGATAATCCTTCCCTTGGCTACCAATTGGTGGTGGACTAAAACGGTAAGAGGAGGGCTGGTGAGCAGGAGATGTGTGTGGTGGACTAGGCCTATAATGAGAATTCTGGTGCGTTGGAGAAAGTGCTGGTGAGGTGGGTTGATATCCTTGCCTTGTTGGTGATCCTACAGAATTATTTGATCTGAAGTCAAAGACCTGATGTGAACCAAGTGGTGAGTTGGAGATGTAGGCAGAGTCTCGGTGAGCAGGGGAAGATGGTGGACTTTGGATAATGGGCAATGTTGGGCTAGGTCGTGACTCTGTCTGCAAGCCAACAGAAATGTTTTCTACATCTTGCTCAATATATTCTTCTTCCAAGATATCTTGCACTGCATACAACTCTTCTTGCTGTGTTTCTGATTCAGATGCTGCAAGGGGTTGTTGTTGTAGTTGCACCTGTGTCTGTCTGCACTCTTCTTCTACCCGCAGAAGGAGCCGCTGGATTTCACGGTTGTTCGGACAAAGTTTGATGGCCTCATTCAAATCCTCCAGTGCTGCTGAAAACTGCCTGTTTTATCCAAAAAGTGACAAAATGGAAAGAAAATAAAAGAGTAAAATTTACTCTTGATAATGGCTTTAATATGAATTTGGTAGGCATAAAATTGTAGCTAGTTGTGAGGAGGAGGATTTCCAAATCTTAAGAACAAGATTATTCAGCCTTGTGTGTTTCTTCTATTTATCCAGATGAAGAAACAGACAGTATTTCCAAGATGCACTCTTGGAGATGAGGGAACAAAGACAATATATTGGGATATTTCAGATATGCAGAACTCTGTTTCTCCACTATTTTAGGTCTGAGCATATGCCAGTTTAAGGCTCCAGACAAAAAACACATCCTGGCCTGCATTCAGCCAGTGGATTCTGTTCTGAATATTGCTGTCTTGGAAATGAAGAGAACAAGCATAGGAGAGTGCCTGACAAAAAAATAATCCCTTACAAGCCTTTGCCTATCCTATAAGGAACAGAAGGGTGGGAAGTTTCAAGGGAGATGGGTTGTCATTTACAGGGACACTGGTAGATTTCGAACCAAATAGTAATCTAGTTGTATGTTTCTGATTGATAGAGATTTATCTATCTCTGCATTTTTCATGCATTTTGCTTTCTTGTTCAGTTTTTAAAACACCCAAATGTGTTTTAAAAGCTTAAAAACTATTTAACACCTAAAGTTTGACCTATACTGATTGTTGATGCTGGGAGGCAAGACAAGATGATTTTTCTTTTTTACTGTAGACCCCAAGAATCTGAATGAGGGGAAGTCCTAGCAATTAATTGTGTTAACTGTTTGAACAACATATTGTCATATTGTCAAAAATCAAATAAAACAGCATAAATGTGGGAAACTATAACACTAACTTGCACTTTAACTCAAGTAGTAGAGTTCTGACTGTGGAACGAAGTTTAATTACAACTAGGAGACCCAGAGAACAGTATATAGCAGCCCAAAGGGGTGTTCTTGAGCAAAGGGGTTAAACCACGGGATTTTCAGGTCAATCTCACAGAAAGCACACTCTTGTTATCTTACTCAATAAGCTAATTAAATAGGAAGCAGTTTCTGAAAGATAAAGCTCTCTGGCGATTTCAATATTCTGAAATGTGATCCCACATTGAGCATGTGAACTAGGCCATGCACACACACAAACAAAGAGTACTGTGCAAAAGTTTTAGGCAGTTGTGCAAAAATACTGTAAATTAAAATAGTTTCAGAAATAAAAGTGTTAATAGTTTATTTTTATCAATTAACAAAATGGAAAGTAAATGAACAGAAGAGAAATCCAAAGCAAATCAATATTTGGGGTGACCACCCTTTGCTTTCAAATCAGCATCAATTCTTATACTTGTACAAAGTCAGGGATTTTGTACAACTAGAATCAGGTGTATGATTAACCAATTATACCAAGCAGATGCTAATGATCATCAATTTCATATATAGATTGAAACACAGTCATTAACTGAAACAGAAATAGCTGTGTGGGTGGCTTAAAACTGGGTGAGGAACAGACAAACTGTGCTACTAAAATGAGGAAGACAATTTCATGTCACAGCTGAGCATGAGAACAAGACAAAAGGTAGTTATACTGCATCAGCAAGGCCTCTCCCAGGCAAAGTTTTCAAAGCAGACTGGGGTTTCAAGATATGCTGTTCAAGCTCTTTTGAAGAAGTACAAAGAAATGAGCAATATCAAGGACCACAGATGAAGTGGTCGGCCAAGGAAACTTCATGCAGCAGATGACAAACACATCATGCTCACTTCCCTTTGACATTGGAAGATGTCCAGCAGTGCCATCAATACAGAACTGGCTGAAAACATACCCAGGTACACCCATCTATTTCTATATTTTGATGAGTCAAAATGTGAAAGATTTGGCTGTAGCAGGAGGCAGTTTGTTCGCTGAAGGGCTGGAAAGCATACAGTAATGAATGTCTGCAGACAACAGTGAAGCATAGTGGAGGTTCCTTGGAAGTTTAGGGCTGCGTTTCTGTAAATGGAGTTGAAGATTTGGTCAGGATCAACGGTGTCCTCAGTGTTGAGAAATACACACACATACTTATCAATCGTGTTATATATCAGGTGTGTGATTGGCCCCAAATTTATTCTGCAGCAGGACAACAGCTGCAGATTTAATTTGGATTTCTCTTCTATTAATTTACTTTCCATTTTGTTAATTGATAAAAGTACACTATTAACATTATCTATTTCTGAAAGCATTCTCAATTTACAGCATTTTTGCCCAACTGCCTAAAACTTTTGCACAGTATTCTGTGTGTATATGTATATGTGTATATCTTGATCCAACTGCTTTCAACTTTCTTACATAACAGTAGCCTTATACTTAGAGCAAATTATTGATTAATCCACAAACTAATCCACCATGCTGAGGCATGTTATTATGATGTGAATAAAGGTAATACTAGCAGAATGTTCTGTAAGGACGTTATGACAAAACTTAAAGAGCTGCTATAGCTGAAACTATGGAAGGTGCTCAGCTTGATGACAGGCTATAATAGCATCTGAATCTGTTATTTTCAGATTACAATTATATTCTTCCTCAAATATATTCTTGCTATTTGTTCCTTGTGTGGATGAGGACATTTTTAGGAGTGTATGACACCCAAACCTTCATTTCTCTCTGGCTCTCCTCTCACCTGCTGCTGCGTTTGGCCCTTGCTCTTGCATAGTAAGCTTCATAAGATTTCGGTTTCAGCTCCAGTGCTTTAGTAGCAAATTCCTCCGCCATTCCAAAATCCTGCCATTACAATAGGTGCGTAGATAAGTCATTGAAAAAACACACAGAGAATTTGGGAAGAAAAAAAATAAAATTGATAGATTGTTGTAAGGGGACTGAGTACTTTCCAACATTAACAAAATATCAGACAGCTGGTATCGAGAGATCCAACTTTTTTTTAGATGTTATCTGTTCCTAACCTGGGACTGTAAGTGTCAAATCTGTTCTTCGGGCATGCATCCAGTCCATGTATCATCATTTATTCCGCCCTAGAAATAGTAAAATCTACTTCAAGTGGGTTTTTTTCTGTTTGCAACTTGCTTAGTGCTTCAATACTAATAACTTGAAATAATTTATGTCTTCATACCGACCATTGACATGAACAAGTTGTGGAACTTATAATATATAGGTTATAGGTATATATAGGTTATAGGTTATAATATATAGGTTATAGGTTATAGGTGTGTGTGTGTCTGTGTGTGTGTGTATCTATATATAAAAATATCCTATTTTGTTTTTCTCATATTCTTAGGGTTGGTTCACTTGAACTGTCTTGTGTGTTGAACGAATTAGGTGAGGGGAACGTAGGGATATATTATATAATCTGGACATGAGCAACAATTCCTAATAATTATCTTTATGATTATATGAAGGATCCTAACTAGATACAGAAGTACACACATTAAAGTTCTCTAGGTAGTTATCCCATACTTGTGTGGCCAGTAGTATATAGGAGAGGCATGGCAACATGGACAGCATGGGCAAGCTTATGTTGTA
Source organism: Oxyrhabdium leporinum (assembly GCA_032468155.1). NCBI lineage: Eukaryota > Metazoa > Chordata > Lepidosauria > Squamata > Cyclocoridae > Oxyrhabdium > Oxyrhabdium leporinum. The sequence continues at coordinate 280,848 of JANHFL010004751.1, forward strand.
TAAGCCTACCATTCAAACAACATAACTTTAAAACTTTTAAGTGACATTTCTCAGAATTCCAAGTGTGGCCTTAAAGAGACAGAAGTGTGCCTCTTATACCCTGAAGAGTCTGTTTTGCTGTCATATAGATGATTTGATTTAAAGGTTTTAAGGTTCATAATAGGAGAAGGGGAAACAT
>JANHFL010004752.1:5739-32270 GCA_032468155.1 Oxyrhabdium leporinum
TGGGGTAGGGGTTGTGTATTTTTGTGAGTTGTGTAATTTTGTGAGTTTGGTTGTGTAATTTTGTGAGTCACGCCCACACAGTCACATGATCACCAAGCCACACCCACCAAGCCACACCCACAGAACCGGTAGTGAAAAATTTTAGATTTCACCACTGATAATGATGTATGATGCAAATAATTTGGATATACCATAAAGATTGTAAGCTTGATATGCTGAAGGATTATTGAAGCAATGAAGACAACTCTATGCATTATTATTACAATATTGCTGTTTGTATGGGAAGGAGGGGAAATTTGTTGAAATTTAATGAGATCAAAAAGAAAAAGAATTAATGGACAGATAGGACATAATGTTTAAGGTCTGCAGCCATCCCTTTGTATTTGTCTTCAAATGTTAAGGAAAATATGGCATTGTCCTCAAGTAATTAAGGAGGCCAAGGATCGTTCCTTTGACTGACCTACAGGCCAATTTTAGCTAAAGGTTTAGGGGCAAAGATTCAGGTCATCCTCAACAGAATTTAGTTTGGATTCCAGGTGCAACAGAGTGTTGATGACACACTGAGGAACATGAAAAATAGCACTGATGAATTTGAATTAGACAACCTGCAGAGAATTTAAATCTTTATAAGAGCAGATCTGTGAACTGTAGAGTGAATGGTTCAATGCTTTAGAGTTAAATAAATTTAGTGTGATGAGAACATAAGTTATACTGTAGGAAATGATGAATAAAAAAAATGACTTGGCAAAACATACTATTTTTGTTTTAGAATTGATTGGCTGTTCCTGTTACAATTAAAAACAAAAGGCTTGAAGTTTTTGCCTTAATTTTACTTGGAAAATAGAAAGCATAACAGTATCATCACCATAAAGAAGTATGGAGATAGATTGATTTGTTAGTATTAGAAAATAAAACAAATATTGACCAGGGCCGATCAAATATACCTTGTGTATGACTCCTTTTTATGGCAATTGGGATCAAACAACTTTTGACAATGGTGCATCTAAACGCAAGTGTTTTTGTGTAATATTATAAATGGCATTCCTTACTGGAAATCACTAAGTTTATCCAGTGCCTCTCCCTTTAGGTATGTAATCAAAGATTTATTGTAATAATCTTTAAACCAATACAGGCAGTATAAAAGATGCCTTAGAGGTGAGGGGAAATCCATATTGGCCAGGCGGTGTCAGGTGCAAGCAAACTGATCCATTCGTGAAAGCCAGCAACTTTATTGTATTCTAGTAATAATGCAAGACTTTTCTCTGATTGCTTGCCTTCTCTTGGGAACAACCAGATAAGGTTCTATGCAACTTACTGTGTGTCAGGGTCAGGCTTATGCCTCTTGCAGCTATGCAAGGATTCCAGACTAGTTCCATGCTTGACTCTTCCTCCCTGCCTGGCTGGAAATTTCCCAATAGAAAGCACAACACTGAACAGTGAAAAAATATAGAGTGGACTGTCCTAAACTCTGCTTTATCCCCTGCCAGAACTTTGTTTTGGATCAGCCAATGCATTGATTTTCTTGCATATAATTTATATAATTTAGTGATGATACTTAGGAAGCTAATTGATTAAAAGTTGGTCGGTTCAGACTATCCATTATAAACTGGAACTATAGAATAAGAAAACAGAGATAATCTATCAATCGACATTTTTTTTTATTATGCAAGATAAAATGGACAGGGGTAATTTCATTGGGCTTTGAGTAGGCAGATTTAAAACTAAGTGCATTATTGACCTTAACCTTCAGAAAAAGATGAATGATTATTGCTTAATTTATGATCTGTGATAATTGCCAAAAGAATGAATATATATATGTGTGTGTGTGTGTGTGTGTGTGTATTCTTTACTCTGGGTTTACTCTGGCTAAACTCAGTGCTCTACCTTATACAATACTAGAAGGAGATAAAACATCACCTTGCAAAATTGAACTGATCCTCCAAGTCATTCTGTGATGCCCTTTCTCCCAAGTGTGGTTTCCCAACTTACCAGTATCTCTGCTTTTGTCTGTCTGGGTAGATTAAATGAAAGGAATGCAATATTTCCACTAACAAATCGCAACTATGCTAATATGTTATTACAATATGATAATAACATCACGATACTGGCTCTATTCTTTCATGCTTGAATTGTGACATCACATGAAAGTATATATGAGGCAAAATTTGCATTGCGGTGCTACACATTTCATGATTTGCCCACTCCACACTTTGGTATCTATGGAGAGGGATTATCTGCTTTTTTAAATTGCAATAGCCATAAGGGGGTTGGTCGTATAGCTTTGCTTGGTAATTACAGTAATTTTCTCAACAGAGTGATGTAAAAAGTAGAATTCCTCAACAATCTTTGAGAGCAGTATTTTTTTAATTTGGTCATAATTTTGATTTAGAAATAAAAAGCGAGCACTCCAGAACAATGTCTTTAACCGGGTGAATGGTCAAATGACAAGTGGAATTCAGTTGAAATAAAAACAAACTGATGCGTATCTAGGCATCTCCCTCCCCCCCCTCCCCCATGCAAATTCATTTATACACTCATGCAGTCTGAATTGTCTGTAACTCAACAAGAAAAGAGTCTTGGAGCTACAGTAGATAGCCCAGTGAAAATGCTGCTTCACATATTAGAACTGTAAAAAAAAAAAGCAGATTCGATGGTTAAGGAGGAATCCATAGGATTGCCAACAATATCTGTAAGCAAATTATTGTATATTCAACTCTAGAATAATGTAGACAATTCTCATCGCCTCATTTGAACAAAGTTATAATAGTTGGAAAAAAAAGAAGAGGAAAGCAAAAATGATTAGAAGGTTCTGCTTGTTGTTGGGGAATTGTGGGAGTTGATGTCTATATATCTTCAAGTTGTCAAGATTGAGAAACACTGGACTGGAGCAATAACTTCAGTTTAGGAAACAAAGCAGCTGATTATGTAAGACATGAGTGAATTGTATAAAATAATGCATGGCATGGAGAAAATACAGCAGGGAGTTTTCTCCCTTTCTCAAAACATAAGGACAAGGAATCATTCAAATGAAAATTATTGAAAGTACATTGAAAGTACATTTAGAACATCAGAACAATACACAGTGCATAATCAATAGATTTCATTACAATAAGTCATGGTGATGGCTTCTAACTTGGATGACTTTCAAAGGAGATGGGAAATGGGGCGGCACTGCCCCAAATAGACCCAGTGTATAGTTTGGTTCTGGACTCGTGGCCAGGAGGGTCTTTGTGCAACTGTGGGTGGTACGCCAGTTATGCCCTTTCCTGGACTAACAATTCCTACTCGTGGTCACTTATGTCCTAGTCATCTCCCATCTTGACTATTGCAACATGTTCTACATGCGACTGCTCTTGAAAAGCATCTGGAAGTTTCAAGTGGTGCAAAATGTAGTGGCTTGCATGGTTTTGTGCAAACCTTGTTGTGCTTATGTGTCACTTCTCCTGCGGGAGCTGCATTGGTTGCTGATTTGCTTCTGGGTGCAATTCAAGGTGCTGGTTGTCACCTTTAAAGCCCTTCATGGCTCGGGATCAGGTTATCTGGGGAACCGTCTCTTGCTGGTCACATCCATTGACCCACTAGAGCAGGAAGGCAAGGAATGTTGTGGGTCCCATTCCCTAAGCAGGTACATCCGGAGGGACCCAGAAGAAGGGCCGGTTATCACCAGGGTGGGGAAGGTATTATTATATTATTTTTTATTTCTTTTTCTGTAAGCCACCTTGAGTTGCCATGAGCAAGTAGGCGGCAATATAAAATTTCTAAATAAGACAATTATTCTTCCAGGTGAGGAACAGCATACCTCCATATGTGCAAGTCACATATAAAAAATGGTTGTAAAGGAGTAGGTCTCCATTTCCTACACTTGGGCATACCAAAGACATCTGACTGATACCTCTGACAAAAAAAATATGCCTGACTAAGCTAGGGCTTATCCAGAGGAGCTACTTTTATATTTTCACAACCTTGATTTTCTTGCTTCTTAATAAACAGACTACCTAGTACAAGAACCCATAATTAAAATAATTCTCCTGAGGATACAATTAACTTTATAGTCGCCTAGATATTTTGATTGTTGAGACAATGAATGAACTTACAAGAATCTTGAAAGGGAGGCAATTTAAAACCACTGGTTGTTTTAAAACAATGGGGATGTTAATTTTTGGCTTGTGTTGAATCACATAGCACTACATTTTCATTAAAATCTCATATTATCATAAGTAAAATGTTCAGGTAATTTAAGTGATTCAAAACCATTTGAGAAATGATTAAATATGCTGGTGATTTATGTATTCATTTTTCAAGTTTAATGGCTCCACAAAAATATTCGCAATATGGTATAGGTCAGTGAGAGAACTTAAAGGAAATCATTAAAATAACCATTTGTTAGTAGCAGCATACTTATGGATAACTTTATTTTTCAGAAATTGCTATAATTCAATAGAATTGGCATATTTTCTCTTCTATGACTGGATATGGGTAATCATTTCATGAATTTATAAGCAGTGATGAAAATGGAAAACATGCTCCCACCATAAAGTTAATCGCCGTTTAATTTCTATTGTATTGTTTATTTGGACAGCTAAGCTAATGTAGAAGGAAACAATTACAATGCAAATGACCATTCTATTCAGGATAGTGTCTATACTGATTGATCAAATCCAGAGCATCTTTAAGCAATATCTCAGGAGTTTCTGCCTATATTTAACAAAGAACAAGGTAGATATTTCAAAGAGATTGTAGTCTGTCGATCAGCACATGCTTTCCATGAAGTGGGCTCTAGGTTCAGAACCCCCATATGTTTTAAAGAATCATTTTGGAGAGCTGCCATCGAACAGTATTAATAATACAGTTCTGAACTAGTTGGATCAATTAATTCACTATTCTTTGTTTCTGTCTCTTTCGGGACTGTACCCCTATGAAATGCAGGTCAACAGCCACACTAGAGGTTTTGTTCCCCAATACAAAGAGCACAGTGTGTTCCCCCTACCTCACACTCTTAGTCTATGTACAAAACCGCACGACACTGGAGGCTGAACTTTCCATAAGATTAGGGAGAGTCCTTGACTTATGAGCACAATGGAGCCCAAACTTTCTGTTGCTAAGTGAGCCATTTGTTAAGTGAATTTTGCCCCATTTTTCTTGCCACAGTTGTTAAGTGAATCATTGCAGTTGTTAAGTTAGTAACACAGCTGTTAAGTGAATCTGGCTTCCACATTGACTTTGCTTGTCAGAAGGTCACAAAATGACCCCAGGACACTGCAACAGTCATGAGTCAGTTGCACCTGAATTTTGAACCATGGGGATACCGCAGTGGTCATAAGTATGAAAAAAGAGTCATAAGTCACTTTTATCAGTGCCATTGTAATTTCAAACAGTCACTAAATGAATTGTTGCAAGTCAAGGACTATCTTTAGTAATAAGGCTCTCATATTGCTGCACCTGAATTTTAGGGAACAAATTTAATCAAAATAATTTAAGGGATACAATGCAGTCAGTTCGGGTATGAATTCGTTGCTATTATTTCTCCTTAGTGGCATTTTTTAAACGTGGGATTGTTGACTACCCAGAACTCTCTCAAGCTCCTGATAACTCCAGCAAGTTAATTAGAGGCTAGCAGAGAAGTAAGAGGCTGCCCCAATTCACTTGGTATTACCACAGTGGGTCAGAAGGCTTTCTCCTCTGTTACATCTAGTGAACATATACCTTGAATAGACTTGCTCAAAATAATTGTCTGAAGGTAAATAGACAGGGAGATCAGACTTCATTAAATGTATAACAGCTGGCTTCCAGTGCTGAGACAAAATAGATGCCAGGCTGAGAGACCTTACATAAACCCATCTAGCAGTTGTTCTTTTCACTAAGCAATGTGATACAGTGACAACTTTATTGATTCGTTTGCTCTGTCACCTTTCCTGTTTCACCACCCTTTAGGAATAATGGAATAACAACTTTGCATTCAGGACATAAACATTGCTTGCCTTGAGGCACTTTTCTCTACTGTGCATTTTGTATTGCTCGGTTGGTAAGTCAGAAAAAATTGTGAGACTAATGAATTGATGTTGAATACGTAAGTCACTCTTCCAATTTTTCAGGCAGGAACTTACCATTGCTTGCCTCTTTACTACAGATGGGGAATTATGCAGCTCAGGTATCGCCTAAGAAAAAATGGGTCCAACAGACTTATTTTTTTAAATCTTAGATTCACTTTGCCTTTATTGTTCAATAGATAGCTTTTGTGAATAACAACTATTGTTTTGTGTTGCAATGCGGGCTTCTCTTCCTCTCTCCCTTTAAAAGCTTTGATCTGCTCTGAATGCCAATAGTTGGAAAAGCTTTCCAAGATTCACTTTTGTTTGATTTATTATTTATTTTAGTACTTTTACTCTATTTTATAGTCAAACAAGCATAACAAAGAGGCTTAACGTATCCATGGTGGAACAGAACTTGCCCTTAGGTATATATCTAAAAAATGATAAAAAGGGAAAAAGCGGATGGAAGAAGGGGGGGAAAAGCCTTTGTTTTGTTAGCAAGTTTTGTTTCAAAGGCTTGACAAGCTATGTTCCTGAAAATTCTGGGTCAAAGTTCTTGTTTGGAGAGTGACAGAAATACAGAGTCAGAATGACTGCTTGTGGAAACTGTAAACAGGTACATTCACTCAATTTAAACAGACAACGTGTAATTAAGCATTGCTTAAGTGATCTTAGAAATTTTTCAGATGAGAGATAAACAGAACTAATTGGCTTCACCTCTAATCCTACCTCTTGCAGTCCCTTGATCTTGTGGTCCTGATCTACTCTGCCTAACATTAGCTGCCTTTTGCTACACCATCTCAGATCGGCACCTGGTGCCATTGCATATCTCCTAGCATCTCTTAGCTTGATTACACAAGAAAGCCACCACACTTGGTCTAATGGAACACTCTACCACTGGAGGTGAGAACTGCTCCAACCCTTTTGGCCATCCAGAAGGGTATTAAAACTTGGCTCTGCCAATTGGCTTGGGGCCCCAAGAGGGACACTCACTGCTGGAGGTGGTGGATGGGGTAAGAAGATCTCATCCTTGTGCCGTCCTTCTCCTGGTTCTGATTTTTTGCATTGTTATAAATTTTTAATTGCTTTTCTATTTATCTTTTTATGTTCTGTAAACCACCTAATCAGGGAGATGGGTGGCTTATAAATGTAATCGATAAATAATAGTCTAATTAAGAAGGCAAGCTGAGAAAGTTGAAAGATCGCATAATTAAATTCTTCTAGACACAGAAAGATTTCTAAAATCATAGTATCTTCCCTAAGAAAATTGACAACTGAAAGGAAGGTCTAATCTCAGACTACAGTGGTTCCCATATACAGTAGTAATATACAGTAGTACCTTAGTACTTAACTGCTTTGAAACTCATTGAATTTGGTACTCAATGCATTCTGATGTGAAAAATTTATCTCGGTACTCATCACTTGCTTGGTACTCAACACACAAGCTAGAACTTGTCAGTGTCAGCTGCCTTGTGATTCAATAAATTATTCTTTATGGGAAAACTGTGTTTGGTACTCAATGTTTTTGGTACTCATTGCACTCCTGGAACCATTTAACGATGAGTACCAAAGTACCACTGCAGATTAATGGTGCTCCATACTTTTCCAAATTTCTAACTTTCTTTCCACTGAATCCCCCTTTTACATTCACACTTTTGTCTAGTCTTTAGTGGGAGAGATTTGTAGTCTAGCATATTTTAAAGATTTCTATAGCTATTTTTCTTATTGAGCATAAACTGAACTGAACCACATAGCATTCTTTGTGTGTAGCAAGACAGAATACCTGACTATTGCTGAATATTCATTTATTGATATGAGGAAGATCTACCAGTTAATTGGAAGATAGGACAAAATATAAGAGCCTCTACAGAAGTCTTCTATCTTTTCCAGCATCAGATATTCCTAAAACACACAATAATTAAATCTTAGAATCAGTCATGGAACTGTTGTTTTCTTTTTAATTTTAACTTTTTATTGTGCTCTACTAAAAAGAAAAAATCAGTACATATTTTTTTGTCTTTAAACATTTAAACATTTAGTCTAAAGGGATTATTGATAGAAGCATAGATGAAAGAAGATCTGTGGTGAATTCCTAGTCCAATGACAGCATTGAACTGTTGTCACATTGACACAGATGGAACAAACAGAGTTTGTTTAGGCCATGGATCAGTAGAAAGAAGGAATCCAAGAGAATGAGAAATACATTCATATCATTTAAGGGCCAAGAATTGTCAACATAATTCACTTTATGTTAGGTTCTTGTGTAAGACAGATAACTAATAAGAACTTTTTGAAGGTTACATTCAAACCCTAGTACAGATTTCTGCCCACAAGTCCCTTCTCTGAACTGACCTTTTCAGAATAGCAGTTGGAAACATGACAGAAAACTAGCAGCGATAAGAAGCCAGTTGCCATGCATTTTGATAAATAAAGGATACTTCTGTCTCGTTTATTCATTTGCATGTACAGTAGAACCTCTGGTCACGAACGCTTCTGACCACGACCAAATCGGGGTTCCGACAAAAAATTCACAAAATTTTTGAATCTGGTCATGAACATATAGTCGGGTGGCAATCAAACACGACCCCTGACCCCGAAATTCCTGAAAACAAAACATTAGAAGATGAAGAAATCGCCAAAGCTATGGAATGAATTACGGTCGTGACCGTCGTGACATACAGCTTCTACTGTATGTGCATTTATTTAACTCTATAGTGTTTATAATCCATTCCAATCTCAAAGGATTCTGGATGCAGTGCAACATCAAATAAAACAACCACATAATGAGAATAAATATCTGAATCCAAATAAATATTAAAAACAAATGATAGCCACAAAGGAAAGCAAGCATAAAACCACAGACAAAATGCTTGCTGAAATATAAAGCTGTAGCTTGTTTATGGAAATATAGCAAGCTGAGAGTTGCCCATATTTTTATGTGAGATACACTGTATTTCTAAGACTGACTTGTATTCTGGGAATCTGGAAAATAGCCATTGTTATTCACTAATTTTTAAAATATGGAGGTACAAAAAGTCGTCATTTAACAACCATTTATTTAGTGACCATTTGAAGTTACAGTGCTGCAGAACAAATGTTGCTTATGTCCAGGCTGAAATAAAGGTCAAGGGATATAAAAAAGACATGACCCAATGCTCTGCAACAGGAATTTGCATGGTCCATTCCTGCTTTACAGGAATAGATAACCGAGTCTTGAGATTTATCATTTAATCCTTTTCAGAAATAGAAAGTTTCAACCATTTACAGTTTGTCCCGATCATGGAATTTTAGGCATGCAGATGGAAGCAACAATTTCGACTGCTAAGATAAACTGCTTTAGAGTTACCGTCGTACATTTGATGTTTTAGATCCACTTCTCCGCTTCGTAATACTGCCTTTTGAAGTGTGCTATCACCAGACAGTCAGCGGATCAATTCCTATTCTGACACCATATGAAATGGTGGAGAAAATAAATCTCCATTGCTGTTGTGGAAAGTGGCTGCCAAGCTATTTCAACCTTTCCCAATTTTCCAATACATGAAAATATAGTAGACTTCCATTACATTGCTCACAGAGAAATGAGAAATTAGCAACACCAAGCTGACGAGTTTCCGCATTTTGCTATTTTTGTCCTGAAACTAGAAAACTAGCTGGGTGACTTTTCTGAAGTGGGGTTTGCATTAAATGGGAGACAGGTAGATTTAAGTCCAATGCATTACATAACACAGGTCATAATTCTCCTTGCTTTCCCCTTTCCCTCTAACAGAGGTGCCACTCAGATTTTATAACCTTTTGCATTGCCAAAAGGAACCTAGGAAAATATGGAAAATGAATAGCAGTGATAGGTATGTCATGGGTTGGGGGTGAAGGTAGCTTGAGCCCGTGTGTGCTGGGATAGCAAAATTATTTTATAACCCTCTGATATCATTACTTCAGTGATTCATGGATGACATATCCTGGGCAAAGAGACCTGGAGGGAGACCTACCACAGCATGTTAGATAGGCAGATACCATTAGAAATGTTCTGCACCAGCAGTCATATTTAAGGTTGGATTTAGGATTTCTAATCAAATTTCACTGGTGTTCCAATCAGCTTTTGTAAAACAAAACAAAACCAACAGCCCAATGTTTGTTTTCTATCTGGCAATGCCTGACAATGAATGAAAATGCATATTGATTATTGTTCAAATGCATGTGGTATTTTATGTTTTTCCAGAATATACAAGTCAAAGATTTGCAGAGAGCCTCTGAAGACTTGGCCATAGCTGGAATTGCACTCATACAAGCCGGACTATTCACCTAGGGCTCAAACAGTAGCTGTGCCAGATTAAAATGTTTTCCCAGATAACCCCAAATGAATTATTAGAGTGGTTGCAAACCAAATGATAACTCATGCAATTATTTTTGCTCCAGTACTTTCTGAGTGAAGATGAAACCCACATAAATATTGGGAGTGCTTGGTGTGAAGCTCGAGCTATAATTCTGGATACTATGTCTGGCATTCCTCCATTTTTTTCAAAGCCTACATGTGTCTCCTTTGGCATCTCAAACATTTCCTCAGAATTATGCAGCTGCATTAAAATGAATCAAAATACTTTTTTTCTGCTGTTATTGTCTCCTATAGCACACAGTTGCTGGTAGCATACATGAAGAGCAGCACAGGGAAGCATCTCGCTTGCATAAACAGAATAGACAACTTTAGTTATCTTTGGGGATATTTGTAGGATTCAATATTTGCCAAGTCTGATAGAAACAGGCAACTTCTTCATGTCCTAGAGTGATTAGAAAACAGCTATGCCCTGCATAGGAACAAATCATCATGGAAAAAACATATCTATGTGATCTTAGGAGTCGAAAACAACTTGATGGCATATAATCAATGAATCAAATACATCAGAGCAAACTCCAAAGATCTCTACTTGTAATGCGTCAGAAGGCCTTTCCCTAACCTGATCTTTCGAGCCTCTCAACAATATATTTAGGAGAATATATACGGTAGTATGAACTCTGCCACACACTGCATTTTAATCTTGGTTGTTATATGTAGGCTATCTATTATATATGCCCGTTATAATCTTAATCTAAGTAATTTACTAGCAGCACATGTTGAGCTCATGGGGACAACTATTTTCTACATTGAATTGAACTACTTCTCTTTTGAAATTTATAAATCAGAATTCAAGACTTTCACATTGGCTTTTCATAGCCAGGGCAATAAAATAAAATAAAAATGTAAAAATATAAGGTTTAGTCATGTACAGAGTTAGGGTCCAATCCGTGGACCATAAAAACAGTTATCATCTGAAGGCTATTTAAAATTGACCTTAACCATGATAGCCACTCTGTCACACAGACTTCTTTCTGGCATTGAAGGAAATGCCAGTTAAACACCTTTCTTTTTGACTGATTACATGTCATCAAGTCGCTGTAGATTCTTAGCAAGCACATCGGTTTTGTCCACAATGGATCTATCCCTAAACTGCTCTTCAGGTTTTCCAATAATACTCACATCACACCTGTAACGGAATCCATCTACATTGCTGGTGATCGTCTTTTTATTCTCTTCTTTTCCGTCATTTCTAGAATTAGAGCGTTCTCCAGAAAGTTCCACATCATGGGTCTAAAATAGAATAATATGAACCTGGTCATCTGTGGCTCAGGTAAGAGTTGATTTTTTTTGATGATCCATTCGTTTGTTTAGTAGGCTATCTATTATATTCCCAGGAGTCCAATGTCAGAGTTCAAAAGTACCAATACTGGCTTCTACTTGGCTTCTTCATGAAACATTAAAATATCAGCCTTTCAGATGCTGAAAGAAATTTTTAGATTTTGTCTCTAGTAAACCCATGCAGAGCTGTTTCTCATCCTTACTGTCATGCTTCCTAAAATGTTGTTAAGGAAGCAATCTGTGTATTAGCTGCCTGATCAAATTATTTCATTATAGTCTGCTGAACTTTATGAAATGCATACAGTCTGGGCCTGTTAATTCTTATGCTTGGAAAATCACACGAAACATTCTCCCGTTGCTTCCTGACCTACTTGTAGAAGGGACGATGATGAACATAGCTCCAAACAGCTGGTATATAGTGAGAAATGAGGACTGTGTGGAAATCCTTCCTCCTGTACAGAAGCTATTAATGCTGAACAGATATCTCTTTATCGGGAGGTATATAGGAAGAGATTGATTTATTTCTTTTACATCCTTATTTTTCTTTCTTCTCAGGACATGATTAGTACATCTAACTTGCTCTAATATGCTAAGTCCAGATTTTCAAATGAAGAAAAAAAATAGTGGTGTATCCCAGGATTAAACAACCTGTAACCTTTGAGTCCCTGGAAGGGAGATAATATTAAAAAATTGCTGAGGCCAATTCCTATCTGATTTCCTTGGGTATAAGACAGGGAAGAAAAGCAGGATCCTATTACTATATCTACATCTCAATACAATTCACTCCTGGTCTTCCAATAGGGACAATTTCCTGATCTGACTACTGTTGTACAACTGACTGTTCAACATTTAGTGTTTTCTATCTCAGCTGAAACATGTTATTAGGGTAAATAAGTCTGTTCTGAGAGTAGGATATAAAGGTTATTGATAGAAGCATTCCAAGATTCCTTATTTTAAATGTTCTTTCTTTCCCTTTGTAAATATGCTTAATTACTTTCAATCCCCTTTGCAATGTTCACAGTTCATAACACATTAAGTAAGATAACAAGATACAGCATGTTAATCAGTGAAGAGGATCTTGCTTTCCTAAAGGAATACAATTTGGCAACAAAACAATATTTATCAGCATTTTGGAAGTCTTGATGAGACATTGGGATATTTACATTAGGAAAGGCGATCAAAAATTCTCCATATTGCCTACTTTCTCCTGGGTTGCATTTAAGAGTGAATAATTTGCTATGATTAGGTCTCTTTGTCTTCCAGATAAAATTAAGTGCCACTTAGAATTTCCAGGAGTGAAGAGGCTGATTTAGATGGCTCGCTGGCCTGGATGGATTTTTGAAGATAGTTGAATGTAGGGGGTGTCTAATGATCTTACAGACAGGTCTACTAGAAAGAGGAGGTGACACAGGCATCGAATGGATTGCTTCTGGGAAGCTTCTCTCTCTTGGCCAATCCTGGCAGCTCTGTCATTTAACAAATAGCCTTAAGAGACAGAGTGACAGAAATGGGGCCTAGAAAACCAGTGGAGGGAGATGAACTTGACTTGAGCATAAAGACCTCAAATTTGAGCCATACACCACAGTGATAGAGGGGTGACATGCCTTATTTGTGACCATCTCCACCCTTATTTCATCAATGGAGCATAGGGAAGGGGGCAGCGGTTAACCCTCCCAATTAACCATTTTGACCTCTTTTCCCAGCACTTTGCCGGTAAAATGTGTCCAATTCACTCTTTTTCATAGGCAGCATTCTTTGTGATGTATGGACCTGTGATGAAGTAAATGAGGTGCTTTATCAGTTGTTGGCTTTTTCATGCCCCACCAGATAAACTAGATCCATGCTCTGGGGATGGATGGAGGATGGGAATGCTGCTGGCGGTCTTGAAGGAGGCTGTGACATGCCCATTACTTAAGAAATCTATCTTAATCTTGCTATTCTTGACAAAAACCACCCTGATGATTTTCCTTTCTGAAGGAGTTTACTAAGATGGTGGTACACTTACAGGAAATAGATTAACTATGCTATGTTCAGCCAGGTTTCAGACACAGATATGAGATGGTGATGGCATTAGCTGCTCCTGTGATTAATCTTTGTCCAGATTTGGATCTCTGTCTTAAATCTCTTGGCAGCCTTCCATACCACTAACCATGGCTTTGGTCTCATCTTCATTTCTTTTAAGATTTATATGAAAGTGTTGGTTTAAGATACAATACTATGCCAATGATACTCAATTGTACTTCACTTTGCAGGACTTTACCAGAGATTCTATCAGCGTCTTGACTGAATATCTGGAGACATTTAGGGTCTGTATGGGAGGAAGCAAACTGAAGCAAACTGGAATTACTTTTTGTCCACCAATATGCTCTGTCAGCTCCAATGCTGCCTCTTGATGGAATGGACCTACTCCTGAAAGATCTAAGATTGAGGATGGGGGTATCCTTCTGGGACCCCAATATTGCTAAATTAGCAGGTGGAGAGTGTGGCTTGGGGCATTTTAAGACTGATGCAACAGGAAAAGAAATTGGGCTTAGCGAATAGAGGGAGGTGTTGTTTGTTTTCTCTATACTTTGGAATGTTTCTGAAGTCTGGATGGCCCTGGACTTTTAGAGTTTGCTAAAGGGTATGAAAACATTTATGACAGGACTTGGGGCTTGGGGCGATTGTCCCGCTATATTCAGTTATGTTTATTGTGTTACTGACCGTATTTATAATGCAGACAATATTCTTATATGAGCCACTTAGAGGAGTGTTTCTCAATCTCAGCAACTTTAAGATGTGTAGACTTCAACTCCCCGAATCCCTGGAGTGAAACTCCATACACCTTAAACTTGCCAAGGTCGAGGAACACTGGCTGATGTCCAGTGTTTTCTGAAATAGAAATTATATACAGTAGAACCTCTGGTCACGGCTGTAATCTGTTCCATGACTTCGGTCATGACCCGATTTGGCCGTGACCAGAAGCGAGACTGACTGCACATGCATGTACAAAAAAAATGGCGCGGAAGGGGAAATCGCCACAGAGGGGAAATCGCCGCAGCTGTGTTTGATCACCCCTTGAGTATTTGTTCGCGACCAGATGCAAACATTTTGCAAAATTTTTGGTCGTCACCCGATTTGGTCGTGGTCAGAAGCATTCATGACCAGAGGTTCTACTGTAGTGAGTGAATGAATATCTTAGCTCATATGAAAGCTGATGTTTCCCCATTTCCCACCAATATCTTTGAGCAGTTGACATGTGCGTGGTCCAGATTTACTAACCTATAAACAGGGTTAATGCTTTCCAGGAATCCGCTATGTGTTTCAACTGCCCCTTTCATTGTATATGTTAGAAACCTTGGAGACAATGATGAAGATTCATTCTCAGTTCACACAGAAAGAATGAAAGGCTTTAATTTTAATTCTGTGTTAGAAATTCACATACACAACTTTATCTTTGTACTTTGGAATCAAACACCAAAAGTGTGTTTCAGATGTTTTCAGACGTGTTTTCATCATTTGAAAAATGATGGGAAGCTTCAGCTAGTTTTAAAAAATGCAGTATTTAAATTTGCATTATCAGTAATAACACATCTCATAAAATTGGACTGTCTGTTATTCATTAAGGAGACCAAAATAACTGAATCTTGCATACGAAGAAATGACTTCCTTCCACATATTGGCTACATAAGCTATAATTTCCACTGGAAGATCTGCCAAAAATGACACCCTGGATTTTGCCATAGTCCTTTTCTGTCAAGAATCTGTTTTTTGTTTTGTTTTGTTTTTTTAAAAAAAGATTATTTAAATCTTAATCTTATAAAAAGTTGGAAGTTGTGAATAATTATTTCTTGTTTTGTCTTTGGATACCAGTAATAAAAGGCTGTGGCTGCATATATTGATATAGAACGGACTCTTATTCTGTATGCTAGCTTATAATTAACCTATGCTAATCAAAAGAGTCTTTTCAACAGTCAATTTAGCGTTGGCCAATAAATTGGACAGAGAGTCTGGAATAAAGCATGTAGCATGGAACTGGCTTCATTCCATTGAACTTCAGCCTTCCAAATTCTTATGAGACTAGATTAATAAACCTGTTTTATTTAGGCAGGTCATGAACCTGCAGGAAACATATACATTTCATTATTGTAGAAAGATTTATGGTATTTGAACCACATAAAAGACATAAATGAAGGGTGACTCAACAAGCAGTCATCCTCTAGCTCTACATTTTAATTTCAGTACTGAAATCCAGCATCAGTGAATCAGTCTATTAATAGCTCACGATCACTAGAATTACAGAGAATCTCTAAATCCTTTTCATTGCCTGACAGGGATAATTTTTTAAATGTGCCTTTTTGGTGAGACAGTTGCATCACTGATATTCCCAAGAAAGAGGTTTAAAAGTCTTTATTATTTACATATCTCTTAATTGTGTTGTATGTTATTACTGGTTTTATGCAGATTTTAAGTGACAAACATTTTAATTTACAGTTGATGAAACCAAAAAACCTCCCCTAATCTATTACTGAAATTCTCATATTTCAAACAGTTTCACAAAGTGATGCTTTATTTATTTCCTTCACTAAAGCAAGGTTTATTGTTTTTATTACAGAAGTATGCCCCTATAAGCTGCAATTTCTGATAAAATCCTCCCCTTTGTCAGATGTAGTGTAATCGCCTTTTAAATTAATTACATGTAATCCCACGTGGACTTCTGTATCAGAGACGGCAGCACAGCTGCTATTAAATCATTCCTTTTCATTCTCACCATTTAAGTGGCCATATCCAAACATATATAAAATACAATTTTGAAATGCACCAATAACACACACTAGAAAAAGTATCACACAGAAGGGAAAGCCTAAAATGAAACTCACTTTAATATACTCACCATAAATATTTCTGGGAAGTTAGCCGTATTATATTCAGATTTCCTTTTCTGCTTTAGATCATTGCCCGGAAGCTTGTTGTCATTCATAAATCGCCCAGATCAAACACCTCACTTTCATCCCTCAGCAGAAATTTCCCAAAGGTTAAATTACTGCCTAGTGTGCAAACATCTTTTATGTATTATTTTTTATTTAATCAGACATGAGTGAATTGCTTTGCAGTAGTGAAATTTTAGATTTATAGTGTATGTGCTATATCTGGCATATTTTTAAATTTCTGCGTATGAATATTTAAAAGCCTTATGGAAAGTGTCTACTAAAGAAAAAAGGTATACACATTAGAGAGAGAGAGAGAGAGAGAGACAGAGAGACAGAGAGAGAGAATGCAAATGTATAAGACTGCAAGATTTAGTCAGCAAAAGCAACCATAACTCTTTTCCTTAACAGTCTATACATCTATTTGTATGTGATTGTTGAGAGGTGTGTATTCTTGCTTTCCTGCACCTATATAGCCGAGTTATTTCACACAAACCTTTTCCAAACCTAAGAAAAATCTGTCACCTTACGATCTCTGTTGGTGGGAAAGCAAAGAAAGCAGTGGGCGGAGTGTGTGTGTGTGTGTGAGGGAAACACTTTTATAACACTGCCAAACAAATTATATGAGGCAGTCACTAAGAGCTGGCTCAGTTTCAGGGCTTCTTTGCATTTCAAGCCTCTGTCTAGTTATCTCAGTTCTGATGATTCATGCGTTGGCTCCAAGCTATACAGAAGACTCTTAATGCTCTTTTGGTAATCTCCACTAGAGGGCATAAAGTACTATCTAATTCTTTTAATTCTCCCTTTCCCTTTTCTTTTTTGTTTAAAGGTTCAATTTAATATCTCAGGTGCTTCTCTTTCCCCTTTACACACACACACACACAGAGTAATTCCATGATTAAAAAATAATGCTTATTTAAACTCATGTTAGGTGACACATATTCTGAAGAAATACAGGTAGTCCTTGACTGTTCATTTAGTGACCGTTCAAAGTTACAATGGCACTGAAAAAAACTTGACTTATGACCAGTTTTCACACTTACAACCATTGCAACATCCCCAGGGTGATATGATCAAAATTCAGAAGCTGGGCAACTGGCACGTATTTATGAGAGTTGCACCGTCCCATTGTGCGATCCCCATTTGCAACCTTTCCAGCCAGCTTCCAACAAGCAAAATCAATGAGGGAAACCAGATTTGCTTAAACACTGAACGATCCATTTAACAACTGCCGTGAATCACTTAACAACTGTGGCAAGAAAGTCACAAAACTCACTTAACGACTGTTTTGATAAGCAATGGAAATTTTGGGGTGAATTGAAGTCATAAGTCAAGGACTATTTGTAAGGCTTTCTGTTTAAGCACTTCAGGGAGAGGCAGCATTGTAATTAAATTCCGACCTGGGAAAAAAACCCCTCCTTCTCCCCCCCCCCCATTTCCTGTTTTATTGTAGGCTGCATTCTGTTTTTGCTTTCCCTATGTTGCCATTGGTCATATACATGCCTCAGAGTCCTTGAGACTGAGGCTGGTTTTAAATTAATGAAATAAATGAACTCTGACTGGGAACACTCTGGAGTTCTCTGCTTTCCGCTTTCCACGTAGAAAGTCTCCTTTCCTGAATGCCCTGCTTACTTTGCACCGAGGTATATGTGAGCAGCTAGCTCCCGAGAGCATTTTACAATTAAGAACGAAGAGCTCTGCACCAAATATCCTATTATTATTAATGTTGTTTTAATTGCTCATTAAATTTAATAGTCATGTCAATGTTACCGTAA
The DNA here is from genome assembly GCA_032468155.1 of Oxyrhabdium leporinum. Taxonomy (NCBI): domain Eukaryota; kingdom Metazoa; phylum Chordata; class Lepidosauria; order Squamata; family Cyclocoridae; genus Oxyrhabdium; species Oxyrhabdium leporinum. Next base: position 24,119 of record JANHFL010004752.1, read on the forward strand.
TCTACCTTATGAATGACTCCTTGGAAAAACTTCCTACGACATTCTTCACTGCTGTTATCCTCCTTTTTGTCTTTTGGGGGGCGGGGGATTTTATGAATTCAACAGCTTTGCTGATCTGTCTTAGATGAGCAATTCTATGGCTAGTGAATTGATGCAGACCAACTGAAGGCACTTCCACAAGGGAATAGTTTTCTTGTGACTTCTCCTGTAGTGGGATGACTAGGCTAGCTTTTGAAAAGTGTGCTGAAATCTGTGCTCTGAAACTTTAGGATGATAACAACCACAAAATAGACAAAAATAACACAAAATGAAGAAGCTAAAATGTTCTGGACTTTAGAATTCAGACAAGCACCTGCCATACAACACAGGATTTCCAAGATGGATTTTTTTTTTTAAATGAAAACTTCTGGTCACTAAATGATTTATTCTTCTAGCCAAGGGTATGATAGTTGGCACTAGTAAGTAACCTGACTGTGAGTGCACAACTTCTTACACATGATTACAGAAGAATAGAGCGCATCAAGAGAACCGTGCAAAAGGTTTTGCAAAGCTAATTTCCAAGTTTTACTATGGTCTATAACACAGCCCTTCCTCATTTTAGTTAGAAAATCCATTAAAAATGATAGTCCCAGGTCACAGCATATTCTGACACTCAAGCTAGCAGTACTGTTTAAAATATGAAATATTAAACTACTTTTAAACATGTTAATTAGGTATTTAAAATGACCTTTTTAGTTTAAAAATGCCATACAGCCAAATTTGTTATAAACTTTGAACAATTTGTTTTGTTTTGTTTTGTTTTAATGCATGGCAACTAAGTCACTTATAAAAAAACCTTGCCCTCTTCTTGTCCTTGGAAGATAGCAATAGCACTTAGACTTATATACTGCTTTATAGTGTTTTGCAGCCCTCTCTAAGCAGTTTACACTGTCAGCATATTGCCCCCAACAATCTGGGCCCTCATTTTACTGACCTTGGAAGGAGGGAAGGCTGAGTCAACCTTGAGCCTGGTGAGATTCGATCTGCCAAATTGCAGGCAGCCGGCAGTCAGCAGAAGTAGCTTGCAGTACTGCACTCTAACCACTGCACCACCGAGGCTCTAATAGCAATAGCACTTAGACTTATAAACTGCTTCATAGTGCTTTACAATCTTCTCTAAGCAGCTTACAGAGTCAGTCTATTGCCCCCAACAATCTGGGTCTTCATTTTACCGATCTTGGAAGGACGGAAGGCTGAGTCAACCTTGAGCCGATCAGAATCAAACTACTGGCAGTGAGCGGTGAGTTAACCTGCAGTACTACATTCTAACCACTGTACCACCGCGGCTCCTATAGTTAAATGAATCATTGCAGTTGTCAAGTTAGTAAAATGAGTGTTAAGTGAATCTGATTTCCCCACTGACTTTGTTTGTCATACGGTCACAAAAAGTGACCCCAGGACACTGCAAATATCAGAAATATGAGCCAGTTGCCAAGCATCACAATTTTGATCATGTTACCATCAGAATGGTCGCAAATGTGAAAAATGATCATAAGCCACTTTTTTGGGTGTCATTGTACCAAAGTCACTTTTTTGGGTGTCATTCAAATGGTCACTAAATGGTTATAAGTCGAAGGCTTCCTGTAGTTTTGAACTGGAGGACTACGCTACAGTTGATCACTGATATTTCACAGCTTTAACATTGCGGGTGTAGATGTTTGTTTACCAAAACAATTGTAAACAAAAATAATATGAAATATGCTTGAAAGAATATATTGTGAGTTAGATAGCAGTAGCACTTAGACTTATATACCGCTTCACAGTGCTTTACAGCCCTCTCTAAGCGGTTTACAAAGTCAGCATTTTGCCCCCAACAATTTGGGTCCTCATTTTACCCTCCTCCAAAGGATGGAAGGCTGAGTCAACCTTGAGCCTGTTGAGATAAGAACCTGCCAAATTGCAGGCAACCGGCAGTCAGCAGAAGTAGCCTGCAATACTGCACTGTGACCACTGCACCACCATGGCTTTGATGCTTTGGTTTCCTTTGGTCTGGCAGTTCTTCAGGTGGAAAAAGGGGCCTTTACTATATAATTCCCAGCACAATTCATGAAAGACTCATTTTATATTAAATCCAGCTTCTTCTCTGAACGTAATATTCTCGTAATGTTGCAATCAAGTTCTCAGGTGTACCTTTAGAAGGAATGGAGAAAAAAACACCAGCTTTTTGTGTTTTTCTTGAATTTCTTATCTTCCATCACTCCAAGGGATTAGAGACAGGAATGATGCTGAGCTTATCTGTTGCCATATCAGATCTTCTAGTGTCTCAGTCACTAGTATATGGTACCGCATAATTGTTCTCCTTGTATCCCTGGCAATTCAGATTTAATAATACTGTTTCTCTTCGTTTGCACCCCCAAGTAATATTGATTTGGTACTTAACATGGACATATAGTATAACTTGCTGCAATTTAGGTTCTTTAAAAATGGGTATTCAGCAGTCTGAGGCTGCCCATGTGTGTTACTTTGTATTGTAATGTCACAAGCGATTGTAGAAATGGGCTTTATGAGCTTCTTTTATGGCCACAAGGGAAGTAGTGTGTGACTCATAGATAGATATTAATGAAGTAACATTGACTATCAGAAGGAAAGTCAATCAGGCAAGCCAAACAATGTTTTTGAACTGGTGGATACATCTGGAATTTTAAGTACAACAGCAGGTATTTTTTTCTGTCTACCACAAGGCACCCATTTAGCTAAAGACTAAATACTAGTAATGTCCTTGAAGCCCATTCAAAAACTTCAGCTGCTCTGGCATGAACAATCCAGGTAGTTACAGAGGCCTCTAAATTGGCCGGTGAAACATTCCAAGTTTGGAAACTGCCTCCTACCTGCCAATTAATTTCTGGGTGCATTAGAAATGCTGATTATCACCTGTAAACCCTGACAAAACTCATGGTTTTTTTTCAAATGAAAGGTGCTGTTATTGCTTCCCCCTCCCCCCCCTCTCTTTATAATCCATAAGGTTGTAATTTTATAGTGATTTCTTTTTTTAATTTAAAAAAAAGATTCTTTGCTGATGACTGTCCATTTCTCAAAACCGGAGTAAATGGAGTGGCATGGAAGTATTAGTAGAATAAATACACAGGCAAACATGTAACATTATGACTTGTTTCTATGGTGGTGACATCCCTTCCATTTGAATGGGATGAATGATAGAAGGTATTAAGGAACCATCATAAGATACCATTGCAAGCTGTCTTACAAACTTATGGCTTTCCTGCTTCAGGGTATTCGGTGGGGAGAGTTAGCCTGATAGCTCCCGCTTGATTGCAATTCTACCCTCTGTTACTGTTTGGTCATAGAGAAGAACGAAGAGTGCCCTTGTCTGCCATTTTAACTTGGAAACTCCCCTCTGAATTACTGTTTCTTTGCTAATCTTCTGAAATTGTTTACATCTCAGATTCAGTGGTATAGTACAAATTAAGGAGGGATTAAGTAATGTTCCTCTTCTGTAATAAAGAAGTTCATTTTCTGTGCAAAAAAAGGATGCTGCTGGGCTAATGCAATTACACAGTTAGATATAAATTTACCTTTAGTTCAGTGTTAAATATGTTAAATATGCTTAGTTATTAGGTGACATTACAGTAGTGGCTGAAATCGTATCAGATGGTTATCATGAGGTTAAGGCTAGAAAGATGGCAATCTGGCTTATGCTTATAATATGAGAACAATTTAGAAAGAGAAGGCTATTTTCAAAATGCTAAATAATTTGCAAAGTAGAAAACATAGAACTCTCATTAATCCAGCCAGCCAGCCAGCCAGCCAGCCAGCCAGCCATCTCAAGTGGTTAGACCAAAAGTGGAAAAACCAGACTCAAATCCTTCCTTATTCATAAAAATTAGCTGGGTGACTTTGTGCTACTTGCTTTTTTAAGCTCTAGGTGTCTTCTAGACTTAGTGAGATAGATTATCATGCATAACTTTCAGTGAAGAGACTTTCAGTTTACAATGGATTAATGCACACATACCATCCGTCTCCCTGCATTATCCCCTTTCCCTCTTTGTAGCCATAATTACTCTATTCTGTTTAATCAATCTGGCGGAATGGTTAAAAACAAACATTTTAATTAATGGAAAGCATGACAATGGGAACGGAGGAAAAAGAACATGCATCCTAAGAATCTCTCTTTTCTAAAACTAAGTGATCATGCCATCATGAATGCAAATATTGTGAAAATTGTTACAATTTTCATGGCATGGGTCTGTGGGTGTTGAAGTTGTGGTCCAAAAAAGCTAAAGTAGCTTTCTGGAAAAATAGTGGGAGGACAATTATGGCTATAGGGAAAAGAATGTCCAGTCTGAAAATTAATCACATAGTAAAGTGCATTCTGAACAAAAGTAGCGATTCCAGCATCGGAAAAAAAAGATGAAGCTCAGCTATTGCCTTTACTCCCACCTTAGCCTTCCTCTGAAATGCTCTGTGATTGTATGGAATGGGCCTTGCCTTTTATTTTATGGGGACAATCAATTTAAGCACTTCAGAATAGACCTGTGTTAGTAGGTAACCTCCTGACCTGGTCCTAATTTCATGGAAACGGGAGGATAATTGGGTGAATGCACTGAAACAAGAGTGACAGAAGATTGGCATTCTTTGCAATAATTCATTCAGGCCTTTTGGTCTTCGCAATTTTCCATCTTCTTATCCATCTGCTGGGAAGGAAGGAAGGAAGGAAGGAAGGAAGGAAGGAAGGAAGGAAGGAAGGAAGGAAGGAAGGAAGGAAGGAAGGAAGGTCCAAAGAGAGAAAAATACAGAATAGTCCTCGACTTACAACACTTCGTTTAGCGACGTTCAAACTTACAGCAGCACTAAAAAGTGAATTATGACTGTTTTTCACACTTATGACTGTTTTTCACACTTATGACCACTGTAACAACTACATGATCACATGACCAAAATTCAGGCACTTGGCAAACGATTAATATTTATGACACTTGCAGTGTCCTGGGATCATATGATCACCTTTTGTGACCTTCTGACAAGTAAAGTCAATGAGGAAGCCAGATTCACTTAACAACCGTGTTACTAAGTTAACAACTGCAACAATGACTTGCTACAACTGTAGCAAGAGTTGTAAAATGGGCAAAGCTCAGTTAATAAATGTTTCACTTAGCAACAAAAATTTTGGGCTCAATTGTGGTCGTAAGTCAAGGACTACCTGTAATGATAATGAATGAACATTTTGGCTTTGACATCCAATAACAGAATAACAGATTACCAGATTTGGCTGCCTGCTCAAGCAGAAAACCTTATACCATTTCAAACAAGTGGTTGTCCAATCTCATTTTAAAATCCTCCAGTGCTGGTGCATCCACAATTTCTGGAGGCAAGTTCAAAACAATCATACTGAAAATTAATTTATTCTTGGTTAAGGGGAAAGCTGTCTCTCCTTCAGATACACATTAGTGTTGTTTCTAATCTCAACAATGTTAAGAGTAACCCTTCTTCTCTGATTCTGTTTTGTTTTGCTTTGTTTTCATTTGCTCCAAAATGAGAGACAAAATAGTCACTGTTTCTTACAAGATTTTATGAGCCCCAAATCTTTTGCATTTTGCATTTATAGTTGAAGATTAAATACAAATAATACAGTTTTTCACTTGCCTGTCTCATATTTAGCAACATTTAAATCATCACATGGACTATCCTTTACTACCAAAGATTCCTTAAATTTAGTTTCTCCTTACTTAAAAATATGGAGGATTATTATCTACCTGTAATTTTTCAAATAATTTTACTAAGAAGTATATAAAACAGATAAAACTAACAGGGAAATCTATTTTTGAATTGTTACTCAAGCTGCTCTTTTTTGAGTCCTATTGGAATTTTACGGATCTTCAAGTCAAGTCAGCATCGCAAAGAAAGAAAAGCAAAACAATAAAACCTTGGGGATGGTCACAAAGATGAAAATATCAATCAGTTGTGTATGTTTTCTCAGAGGCAGTATCAGTATAGAATCAAACTTTGACCTTTACATTTTAAATTTAAAAATACATCCCTTGTAACCAAAGGCAGCTAACACAATCCGTAAGTGTGAAATACATTCAAAAGTGGCAAGTCAGCACAACTGTACCTTATGTTTTCCTGTTTTTTATGTATGTATTGACAAGAACATTTTTCTCATAGCTATTTGTTTTTTGTTTTAATAAATAAGCTTCTAAATTTAATATTAGTTAAAATGAAGGAAAAGAGCAAAGGCAACATCAACAACAAAAGAAAACCATCAAACTGGAATAGTAAAAAAAAGAAGAAAAACATGCTATTACATACAGAACAAATAATTTGGTCCAAAATTCTAAATACACCATCGAACCATCACTGTGTGGAATAATATTAATCATTGTTTTCGTTACTCTGAACACACAGTATAATATTAATGCAAAATTATCAATCTGAAATTACATGTTGTCCAGCATTACAAAGCTTTTGTAATGGGTGAGTTCCAAATTGTTGGTAGGTTAATCTCTGTACCAGCATACTAACAAACGGAAGGCAACCAATCCATATTTTAAGAATAAATATCAATAGCGCTTAGACCTTTATACCATTTCATAGTGCTTCACGGCCCTGTTTAAGTAGTTTACAGAGTCAGCATATTGTTCCCAACAATCTGGGTTCTTATTTTTACCAACCTCGGAAGGATGGAAGGCTGAGTCAACCTTGAGCCGGTCAGGATCGAACCGCTGGCAGTGGGCAAAATTAGCTTGCAATACTGCATTCTAACCACTGCGCCACCACAGCTCCAGTTCTATCATCTATTTTGAATAGCCCTATTTTTTTTAATTGTTTTCTTTCCCCCACCCCCTTCTTTTTCTTTTTCCTTTTCCTTTTTCCTTGGCCCTTTGTATTCCATACAGGAAATGAACTCAAAATAGATACCCAAGATAGATTAAAATAAAGAAAACTAAAATCTTCATCCTCATATGTTAGTAATAGTTTAAATGAAGAAAATCTAGAGTTTTGTCCTCCCTGCAGAAAATTCCTGATGTTCTGCACAATCTACTTAAAGATATCAGCTTACTTGTGAGATGACTGGGGCACGAGGGATGAAGGACCCCTTCAGCCTAGGAAAGGGTAAAGCTGGTGCATCAAAGGAAGTTGTGCAAAGGCCTTCCCTACGCCACCCATCTTGTAAACTCGCAAGATTCGTTTTTCTCACCATGTACATGTATACATCTGAACTAGACTGTGTTTCTGTGTCATATAATATATATATGGGTATGTGGGTATATGCATATTTATTTGTTTGTTTACTTATTTATTCGTCATGTTTCTGTAGAGTATATTGGAGGTGGTGACCCTTTGAGAGCTGTATGTAACATAATTTTGTTTTAATGTATGCCAATTAGCATACATTTAAAATGACAATAAAGTTATTCTAAGAAAGACACCCCAAGTTGCATGCCACCCTAATATGTATATTGACTAGGTCTGCGTGCAAAGACAAAGACATATTTTCTCCCTGACTGAGAGTCTTAAATCAGACTTGAGTATTGGATATAGTCCCAAGAGACTGACAGAGCTAAGAGATTTCAGTGACTGAAGAAAAATAGAAGTAAAATATTACCATCGTGTCTATTATTATCATTAGGTAGAACTCTTCTGAAGAATACTCGGTGAATGCTAATACTTTATAGTTAATTGAAGTTTATCCCACAGCCTATTTGTTATCATCCAAATATTACCATAATATATGTTCAGGCCAAGCAAATATGTATTTTTTTGAAAATTATTCAACATGTTGTGAGATTCAACAGTTCTTATGTTGACAGCTGTTTTGAAAATTATAGCTTCTAATGTTCCAATAATGATTGGGGGGGGGGGGAATTGCAAGTTTATTTCAGTAATTTCTATATCTTAAAAATTACATTCCCAAATTTTGCAACCTTTTCTACATCCTTTTGAGCTTCTCTAGTAACAGTCAGTATCAATATAACCATAAATAAAACTTTTTTCTTCAGTGACTGTAATGTTCAGCATGAAATGTTGTAGATGTTGGTCAGTACATAAATACCAGAAAAAAAATGTTATTTGGTTATTCTGAAGCACTTTTTCAATTTAGATCATATTAATAATTTGGAGTATCAAATCTATGTTTTTGCAGAAATTGCAACCTTTC
>JANHFL010004752.1:39151-59656 GCA_032468155.1 Oxyrhabdium leporinum
GGGGGGGTGGGGGGGGGGGGTGGAAAAGGGAAGAAGCACCGACGACGAGGCGACTCTCGCTGCGCTGGGCTGCCCGAGATCGCAGGTAAGGCGCCCGGGGTGCCGCTCGGGATGGGGTCGCGCGGGCCAGCCTTGCCGCCAGCCCTTCGGTCCCTTCCCGCGTCCTCTTTCCCCTCGCTGCTCTCGCCAAGCAAGCCGCTTCCTCTGCAACCCTCGCAATCCTCCCTTCTCTGCCTCCTTTGCCCCCGGCTGTATCACCCTCCCGGGCTCGCCTTGGGCGCCTACGCCCGTCCCCGCGGATTTGCACCGGCGCCTTTCTCTTCTCTCCCTGCGCCGATTCTCTGAGCTGTCCCTTAGTTTCCGGGGCCCCGACCCGAGTCCCCCCTGCCTTCCTCTCTCGGTCTCCGGTAAAACTCCCGCTGAAGGACGTTGCTCGGCTCTGAGAAACAGCGTGAATCGCTCAGGCTGCCCCCGGGGTCAGATACTCGGGTTGGAACCAACCGGGTAGCGCGTTTCACCCTTCGGCCTTAAACAAATAATCTGCCTCTGCCCTGTAATGTCAAGCGGGGAATGTTTCCTAGCTGCTGCGAGCGCATGCTTGCGTTTAACGGTGTGTGTCCCCGGCCTGCTTCGTGGTCCGCCGTATAGAGCGTAGTTGAAGGAAAGTACAAGTTTCTCAGGGCATTCCCTTGAGGTTTTGCGGCAAGATGCATGAAGTGGAATGCAGGGTTGTGTATTTAAGGATGTGTGGAGGGCATTTCCTCAGCCAGGAAGTAGCTTCACCTTGCTCTTGTGCATCTGGAATGAGAAATTGGGAATTTTAGCAGGAAGGATGCTGTTTCTAGCCATGTTGACCACTACTATTTCTCCTCTAAAATGACATTGTCTTTTTTTTTTTTGCCAGGCAGTTGATAGGGTGGATTTTTAAAAACTTATCTTGTTTCCCAGGCATTGAAAACTATAATGTATGCTGTCACAAGATTAGAGCTGTTGCATACTCAGACAAATGATCTAATTATCTTTTTGCTCCTATTGCTCTTTGATTCATGAAAGTGAATTTTCAATTCTTTGTATGGGTAATCCTTGTGGTGAAGAAGTAATTTTGTGACCAGTCCTCACATTTATGACCTTCACAGGTCTGTAAAGCTAAAGAAAGCTGAAGTAATGTAGTTATAAAAATCCCCTCTGTTTTAGGCACTGCAGAAAGGGTCATGCAACATATTTAGCTGCCAATGTAATATTACTACAGATAGTTTTCGATTTACAACCACAATTGGGACCTTTGCATTGCTAAGCAAAGTAATTAAATGAGTCGTCTACCCCCCCCCCCGATTTTATGAACTTTCTTGCCACAATTGTTAAGCAAAACATTGCAGTTGCTAAGAGAATCATGCAGTCATTAAGCGAGTTGGCTTCCCCCATTGACTTTGCTTGTTGGACCTAGCAGAAAGTTCACAGCCAGTAATCACATGACTCTGGGATGCTTCAGCTGTCATAAATACATGCCGGTGGCAGCCATGTGAGACTGATCATAAGTCACCTTTTTCAGTGCCATTGCAGTCGTGAATGGTTGCTAAACATATGATTGTAAGCTAAGTAATACCTGTGTACAGTGTAACTTCTGTATCTCACTTTTCCCCATCATTGTCTTGTTTCTTATCCTTCACCAGACTTCAGCTCCTGTTGAGGTAGGCTATCTGATACTACCGAAACCATAAAGACTGCCTTATAACAAGTTAGACCTTGGTTTACCTAACCTTTACTCTTAAGTGCTGACTAGCAGTGGCTGCTCTTGCTGTCAGGCAGAATTTTTTCCAGCCTAAAAGGTAGAACTGAATGCTGGACACTTAACTGCACCCTTGTTAAAGGTCACAAGGTTGGGGAGGTATATGTTCCACGGTTTTATTTCTTTTATTTTCTTAGGCTGTGCCAGCCATTTATATTTGTCTGACTCCTGCCCCTTTCTTCTCTTCTGCCACAAGGTACTTGAAGTGTTTCAGTATTGGAGAGTATGTCTGTTCCTTTAAGAAATATATCTCTTGGGCAATTCTGCATATATCGCTAATACTTTTACCTACAGCCATTAAAATTTATAGACCTGTTAAGGTTATAGGGCCAGATTAGGTGGATGACAGATTCCTAAACCATGAGTAATCGGCAAGCCCTTTTACATGGTTATGAAGGAAATAGGTAATGGCCTGGCCTAACCTCTAGCTTTATGACCTTATTTTGTGGCCCTTTAAATTTTGGTGCATGGCACCAAAAAAAAGCAATGTGATGTCATCTTGTTTTTCAGTACCATCTCTGCATTGCAAGCTGCCCCCAAAATACCTCCCCCATAATGAACACACTGTTCATTAAAGTACGTATCTGAATTTTAGATACTGTCCAAATGGATGGAAGGGATAGGGCCTGTCAGATCACAGGAGAGAAGATGTTCTATGAGGCAGGGGCTGCAACAGAAAATACATGCTTCCGAGGGCCCACAGAACTGCACTGTTTAAGGGAAAGAACACACTTACTCTATCTGGTCTGAATTCTCTCATCATCCCAATCATTTATTTCTTCAAATTACTTCTTTCAAATGTCTCTCTTACCTTTTTAGTGAAGTCTCTGGACTTTCAGATGGTCTCAACTTAGTGTAGGTATATATAGTGAAGGAAAAACTAGTGTTGTTCTTTAGGTCTGCATCTATTTCTCCTGTGCCTCTCCTGTTTTCAAATTATAACACCTGGAAAAAACGACATGGCTCACTTGAATTCCATTTATTTTACATTTGGCATTTGGAAAAGGTATATATTTTGCACCATGACATTACATTAGCATTTTAGAATTTTTCACAGATTCTCCCACAGTGTTTTTGCTGAGCGGGCTACTCTTTTCATGTTTCGGGCTTGATGAAAAGTTACCTTTTTAATAAATAACATAATTATAACAAATAATACATCAGCTGACATGTATTTTTTGTAATACATGTATCTTAATATTAAGTCACTGAAACAATCAATTGAAAAACAATTGATTCAGAATCTTTATACTAATCTACAGTGTGTATTTTGCATGGATCTTTTTGTGTCTTGGAACTCTTACAAAGTATAATGCGGTGGCCATGATTGTCTCAAAGGTGCTTTTTCAAGAGGCAACTAGTCTTTCTGATATTTCTTTGAAGACGTTTTGCTTCTCATCCAAGAAGCATCTTCAGCTCTGAAGGCCAAGGTGAACAATCTTCTGAAGGACACTGCTACTACGTATGAGACTCAGAGAGACCCCACCAGCAGTTACAAGAAAAAGGTCATTGAAAGTTGAAATCACTTCTATCAACAGAAGTATTGGAACAGGTCACAGAATTTATAAAGAAGGCACAACTGACACAGCACAGCAAGAGCAAAGTACGACAAAAAGGCAAATTTTCTACCTTATAGCTTAGATAGCTTAGATAGGAAAAACACACAAAACTAGAAAAGCTAACCCAGATGGACAGTGATATGTCTCAGAAAACTGGCCGATAGGTGAGAAATTTGTCTGACAGAGAGCTTACCCAAACAGAAAATAATGTTTTGTCCAAAAGACTGAATTTTGTAGCCGCACCAGTACAGCTACCAGTTGTAGATCTCCTCACAGCCACAGAGTCAGCCATCAGAAACAAAACCTAGCAGAACCAGAAGCAGAACAATTAAGGATAAAGGTATCTGCAGCCTTCTCCGATGCCAAAACACCCCCTTCCAAAGTCACAATTCAAGAAAGGAGAGCAGTGAGATCCCTAAGAAGAGACCCAAACATCACCATCTTGCCAGCTAATAAAAGAAGATGCACAGTCATCCTGAACACAGATTGCTACAAGGCCAAGGTGAACAATCTTCTGAAGGACACTGCTATGTTTGAGAATCTGAAGCCAGACCCCACCAGCAGTTACAAGAAAAAGGGTCATTGAAACGTCTTCAAAGAAAAACCAGAAAGTCTAATTGCCTCTTGAAAAAGCAGCTTTGGGTCAACCATAGCCTGGATGGTTATGGATGACTGAGAATCTCCATAGATAGATGGCCATGATTCTTTGTATTCCTATTGTGAAATTAAACATATAACCCAGTACAGGAAATTTTAGAACAAACTTGTACTGCTTTTTTAGCTCTTGTTCTGTACTGGACCTATGAACAATTATATGATTGCAGGCATGTAAATTCATATTTAGAATAGAATTCTTTATTGGCCAAATGTGATTGGACACACAAGGAATTTGTTTTTGGTGCATATGCTCTCCGTGTAAAGCAACAAGCAATTGAACAATTTTCCTTCTTTCGCTAAGACCTCTTGACATTTAAGACAGAAGGTTAGGTGAAAGTATTTGGAACAAAGGAAGATAGAGCAGATTTGTACAAGTAACACCTTGAACATTTCACGTCATTTCCTTTCTTGCTACTAGAAGGAAATACGTTAAATAGAATAATTGCTTAATTTATACAGAATTTTTCCATGTTTGCCATAACATTTTTGAGAGTAGCCACCGTGCAGTTTGGATGGGTATATTCAAGTCTTGACTATAAGGTTTTCTTTGAAGAAGGTGCTTTTTTAAAATATTTTTTTCATTGCTCTAATATTGATTAGCGCATGATTGCACATGACCTTGAGTTGAAGTCGAGAAAGAAGGAAGCATTCCACGGTTGAAGAATACCAACATAGACAGTGATTAGGGATATGGGGAAATACAATTTAAAATATCTGGAAGACATCAAATTGAAGAATGTTGCTTGACCAGTGCTGGTGGTTCTCAGAATTGCTTCTATGTCTGAATAAAGCCATAAATAATTAGAGTGAGTAATAGGAAGTTTTAATACATGAAGGTTTTAAGAGTATTTGAAGATTAAACCCTTACGATGCTTCATCTTTAAAGGAACACATACTGATACAATGCAGCCACATCTGCCTATATGCCATTTGTTGTTAGGGGTTTTTTTCACAGATCCTGGTAGTTCAGAAATATCATACTGACCCAATCTTCCACCAATTTATGGTGTGACAACAGTCCTTTGCAGAGCTTTGTTCCTTTTTTCCTTTCTTTCTTCCAATGATCCTTTCATTTTAAACATCACTTCCAAAATTACATTTAATTTCAAGATTCAGACCCTCAGCATTTGGAAGAACTAAATGTGTGAAGCTTGATGAAGTGCTTTCTTTGGAATTATTTATTGATAAAATGTGAGTGCAATTTCATATTCCTCTCAGATTGTATGGAAAAGAGCTTTTTTAACATTTACTCTTAGAGATGTACCATAAGTCAGAGTGGCCAGATGGAAAATTTGGTGCAGTACTCACTAATGATAATCATAATAATGACAAGCCTATATATAGACATTTTTTGTCCTGCAGCTGATAAAAATAATACGTAAAATGAAGCTTTGTGTACATTGTATAATGTCCTCAAAATGCATACAGTTTTTGGAGGATTACAAGTTGTGTATATGTTGTTCTTAGCGCTTGCTTTGTTTAATACTATTCTAATTCTTACAACAAAGCTCTTCATGTGGGGTGTGTGTGTGTGTGTGTGTTATTAGGCATCTTGCTATAGAACCTGAAACCAACTAGGGCTGAGAGGGAGGGAGTGACCCAGCTGGCTTCTGTGCCTCAGGAAGGACTAGACAGTGAGTGTCTTCATTCCTACACCAACATCATGCACCACATTGACTTTTGTAAGCTATATATATACACCATATATGACTTTGCAGTTGTAAAGTTTCCAGAGAAAGATTTAGAAAGCAGAAGTATGCAAATTTCACTGGCTAAATGCTTCCTTAACTGAACCTGGTTCTCAAAGTTTTCTGTGATTACTTATATGACTTTTAATATGTGAGCAGCAGTAGTAACATTTTTATTTACTGGCAAGTGCTCAGTATAACCAAACAATTATATCATAATACAAACAAATTGTTATCCATGTACAGCCATTTATATATCAGTTAAACATCTAAACACTATCATAATTAAATCTTATGCTGGGTGCTGCAGTACAGTATGGAAAAAGACGGATTTTCAGCTTCATGAGATTGGGCTCCAGCGGTTGTTCAAGGGAAAACTGATTCCAGGGTAGGTACAAAATGGGTGAAGACTCCCACAAGTTAGGTCCCATTCCCACATATAGAAAAACTAAGTGACTCTGATTGCATAATCAATCTGAGTTCAGTTTGGCCCCACAAAGCATTCAAGGCAGGTGTTTGACACAGTACATTTGTGTGAGTAATGTTCCCTTTTCAAAAGAATTAGAGGAACTGCATCTAAATTGGCATACAGAAAGATAGATTGTGAGCATTCATGCTTTGCTTCACTCTTCATTTAATCATAAATATTAACTGCCTTTCTACCTCATTCTGTTTTTCAGAATTTCAGATCTATAATAATATGAGAGAGAAAGCTAATATAGGATGGTAATAATTGTGATGACTGTACATTTACACCATAATTAGAGTTGTCATGTCTCTCAGTGTCAGAAGTTAGAGACCATGAACAGGAGACTGCAATTATGTTAATGCCCTGCATATAGATGCTTTCTTGGCATCTCTTGAGTTACTCTGGAACATAATAGAAGTTTAATATGTAGTTTTATTCAACATGTCTCTTCATACCATTCCATATTAATAGTTAGGTTTAAGACAGCCAGTTTGGTGTAGTGGTTAAGGCGTCAGGCTAGAAATTGGGAGTGAATCCAGTTTTGTGTAGACACAAAGCCAGCTGGGTGACCTTGGACCAGTCACTTTCTCTTAGCCCTAGGAAGGAGGCAATGGCAAACCATTTCTGAAAACCTTGACAAGACAACTGTATGAACTTGTCCAGGCAGTCTCTGAGAAACAGGCACAGGCACAATTGAATGGAAGAAAAAAAAAGGTTAAATTGGATTGTACAAAAAATGTAGGTGGTAGTGAAGATGTGCTAATGTTTTAAGAACAACTTAATGACATTAATGAAATAGAGGAAGACAGTGACTTAAAAATTATCATGGCGGTTATATATAATAATGTGATGTTGGACAGTAGTAGAAATTGATTTGTACAAATCCAGTACTGTTTGAACTTTCAAACTTATGAGAAAACTATGGCTTAGAGTTTTGTGTCTTGTTTCATTTTCCGTTCTTTCCACACTTAGGGTTTATAAATACTGTCACATTTCCATGGTACTTGTTCTCTGGTGCAACTGTTACTGAGCTGTTAAATACCATACGAAGAAGTAGGTATAGTTAGCAAGCATGATTTTGAAAAGAATATGCTTCATTGAATGTTTCAAACACGCTTGTGCTTGCACACTCCTGTGCAAACTAATGGTTCCACAAACTGAAACCTGACTTGTTAATTCTCTGATGGGCTGCAAAAGCTTCACTGTGCTTCCTTGTTTTGATCAATTAAGGGGCATTTCTGCTGCTCATGCCATACATATTGTCTGCATCCTTCCTTTCACCTGCACCAGCAATTAAGATATTTTTCCTATGGGAAAGGCCAAGTCTTATGATGTAACTGTTATTATATCCGCTGCTAAATATATATATTCTTCAGATGTTATATATTCCTTTAACGTCAACATCTTATATACTGTAGATACAGATACGTTTAAGGATGGCAGTTATCATTGCCAGTATATATTTGTGTTTTTATGCCATTAATAAAATACAGAAAATGATCTGTTAATATTTTGTTTTCAGTGATGGCTTATCTTGTTTTATATTCTGACTTTAGTCAAATGTTCACTTCACAATCTAGCATAACTTATAAGACTCCTGGACAATATCACTTACATCTGGTTCAGTATGGAATATGTCTTGAGCTTGTGTGCTTTCTGTTCATATCAATGTACCAATTTCACTTGTCAGACACTTGTTTGTGCAACCTTGTGGTTTATTGTTGTATTTGCAGTTCAAATGGTTCAGACAATGGTTACATTATACATAAGACTAAAAACCTTTGAGAGTTGTTAACATCTTTAGTTATTCGTGGATGGATTTGCACTACTGAGCCAGATAAAACAAATCTAAACTGGCTTATGTGATCAGTATTGTCCACTTTCTTAATGTAGCCATGTCTCATCACTCAGCATTTGTCTGTGCTCTTTGATGGGGCTGCCACAAAGAAGAGGGGGTCAGTTTGTTTTCCAAAGCACCTTAGGCAGAACAAGAAGCAATGGATAGGAAGTAATTAAGGAACCAACCTAGAATTAAGGAGAAATTTCCTGACAGAACAATTAATTAGTGGAACACCTCCAGAAATTATGAGTGCTCTAGCACTGGACATTTTTAAGAACAGATTGGACAGCGATTTGTCTGAAATGATATAGGATTTCCTGTTTGAGCATGGGGGTTGGACTAGAAGACCTCCAAGATCCCTTCCAACTCTGTTATATTCTGGTTTTTTTCTGGCCAGGGAACACATAAAATATTCCTTAAGAGTTCATAGGAATCCTGTCCATCTACCATCAGTCTATTATGGCCAATCACAGTGATGATCAGTTTAAAGAAGATATTTCTTTCTTTTGTTTTAATTATTTTTTAACAACCCAAGACACTTGGGAAACATCAGTGGAGAAAAAAAATCCACAATTAGAGTAACTACATTCATGTAGGATGTTACAATAGAGGCCTCTGTGTATTTTGGGTACAGAGATTATTATATCATTACTAATTATCATTGCATCTTAGAGAATACAGGCTTTTTCAGTGGAATGAATGAATCAAAGCATCTCCTTGCTTATACTCTTCTGATTGAAAGCTGTTTTTCCTTATTCTGCAGGTAGCTGGTTAAATGCAGTTGTGCCAGTAACAGAGGGAAGATAAACATGAGAATAGCAGGTAAGAATTATAACCACCACCACCCCCAAAAAAAAAAAACACTTCAGAAATGAGTAGTTCATTTGAGTTACAGTGAGTATTTCTAACCTGTAACTATGATGAAAAAGAAGTTTTACTGGTTCTATTTATCTGAACTCCACACCATTCCAAAGCTTCCAGTGAAGCTTTAACGTTTGAGATAATGGACTCCTATTTAGAGTGATTGCCTTGCGACAGTTTAAGGAGTATCTGTTGTGTTTAAACTCAAGCTAAATGGTGATTCATATCAAATTTAAGTATTGTTTGAACTGTATCACTTCACCATTTTCCAGCGCATCAATAACTAGAAATGAGAGCAATTAGAAATGATTTTGTCTTAGGCAGGAAAAAATGATTAGTGGTGAAAAATATTTTATGTAATGACATGGCAATTTGTTTTCCTTACCAAGACTAGCCAAGAAGAATTTTAAGTTAAATATTATTATTGCCTGACATATACAGATTTCTCAAAAAATTGTTGGAAAGTATACGTCATCTAATGCATGACTGGCAGAAGTTTAACAAAATAAAAAGTATCTTGCAGTTTCATACTACATTTAGGTCTGACATGTTAAAGTTTTAAAAATACCCTAATATGGCGGTAAGAAATGGAACTGAATTGCTTTTCCTATTCAATTCAGAGGGAACTGCATGGAAAGGACTAGAAGTCAGGACTTAAGACTCCTTCCAGTCTTAGAGAGGAAAGTTCCTCCTTTTAAACTTCATATTTTCTAAAAGAAGCAGCGGGTTTTCTCTTGGCTGCAAAGTAAGGGAAGGTAATAGGAAAGAAGGCTGCTAGACAAGAGCAATTAATATTACTAATGTTACACATAACATATTTAATTTATACAGGTTAAAGAAAAAATATTTAGCTTTATTTCCTTCTTATTTATTTACCTATCTATTTATTTCTTAAATTTCCACACTTACATTGAATACGTGAATGAAGAAGTGTATGCTGCAGTGAATCCCCAAGTTTTTATGGACTGAGTTAAAATTTCAAAGAAACGAGGTTTTACATGAATCATTCTGCACAAGGAATAGATGCTTTTGGGAAGTTTGTGCCCAGACACGCATTTTAGCCATCCAAAATTAAGCAGGCTGTTTTGTTCTAGAGATGGAGCAAAACGTGGTTCTTCCAGACCAAAATATTTGGGGAGGGGGGGTTAAGAGTGGGGAATAGTCTGGAAACACGGCCTTAGGAGAGGGAAGAGAAGATTGTGGGGACATTGGGATTGTACAATTCTAAGGACTTTGAATTGCTTTAAAATTTAAATAACCCTTAAATAGTCTGTCCCTGTCTAGTCACCCAGTTGGTTTTATGCCTAAGGCAGAACTGGAACTCCCAGTCTCCCAGATTCTAGCCTGGTGCCTTAATTACTACACAAAACAAGGCCACAAGTATTTCTATGCTGCCCTAAGATATAATAATTTAGAATGCCTATGTTAAATTGGAAGGCAGAATTGTGGACATGTGGATAGGTATGTTTCCACTAATTGCTTTTCCAATGATTTTGGGAACACATCACAAAAACCCCACTTTTATTGAGACTCTTTGGTGACTATAGATTGTATTTACAATTAGGCATCATTCAGTCTGTAAGACTTTTAAGGGCAATGACATCTTCAGAAAAAAACCCAAGAAAATATAGTTGCGTGTCTAATATTTAACTTCAAGTGGTAAAAGCTATTTTTTGTAGTTGTTGCTATGGGAAAAGTGTGAACATATATTGGCAAATATTTGATAAGCCAGAAGTTTCATCTTATTCTTGTCACAGCTAAATCATTGAAAAGTGGCTTTGGGCATTATATATTCCCTTCTACACCCCTAAATGCCTGTTTTGAAGTTACTATTCATTTGACATCTGATGGCCAATTGGATGCAGCCTGCAAAATAAAATTGATTTTCTAGCTCATGCATGGAACAAGTAATGGATTTGTAGTAGCTGCAGTTTGCTTCATTAGAGCTCACAACAATCTCTGCACAAATGACAAAATGAAACGGATGAAGAATGGGAAAATGGGAACCTGAAGCCTGTTCATGTTTTGTGAACCAGGTTATGAATGGTGCAGTTACTACTGTAGCAAAGTAGCATTTATTGAAATTATGAAGATTTATACCGTTTTAAATAATGTGACCATTAAAAAAATAAGCAAACATTTAAAAAAATTTCTTAATGAATGCAAGAAAAATAGAATGGAGAATGATCATTTATAATTCCCCCCCTTTTTTTTTTACAAAAGAAACCCCCCAGGACCTTTGTTTTCCTGTGATAGTTTTAAAATGTATTTACTGGCTTATACACATGAAATAAGAGCAAGAATAATCAATTTGTTTCTGTTAAATGAAAAATAAATTTCACATCTGTTTTCACTGCTATAATTTGCAATCATATATTTATGCAGACAAAGTTCTATAATTTGCTTCTAATCAAATGAACAAGAGGTTCTTCATCAAAATATTTGTTTCATAAAACATTTGCATTGCATTATTTGGACATAGCTATATTCCCAATATTATTGTAGTAGCGTGGGGATGTCTTGTTATATTAGACAGTTGTACAGTTGTTCAGTGACTTCCTTTTGCTTTATTTAAATTAGGAGCAGCAAAGTTGGTAATAGCAGTGGCTGTGTTCTTGCTGATGTTTTATGTCATATCTCAAGTATTTGAAATAAAAATGGACGCCAGTTTAGGAAATCTTTTTGGTAAGTGACCTACTTACGTTATTTTTACTCAGAATTGCATTATTTAAGCACAATGCAGTCATATACAGTACTGGTGTACTCAAACATAATCCTATTAGTGAGACTTGCTCACAGATAGACAAAGTAGATTTCATATACTTTGGCTATGTTTTCAGTTCAGAATTTCATTTCTGTCATAAGATTTGTCAAGATAAGTATGATAATTTTAAATTATATGGAATCAAACAAGTCAGCTTTGCTTTTTTTATGTTCCATTCTGATTTATTTACAATAAATCATTGATTTAATGGATGTTTTGAGGGAAGCAGATGACCCTTAAATACAATTTATAACATTGTAGTTTAAAGGCCATTATACAAGGTTGTTAAATGAAGGGGAAACACAAATGAAAAAAATGGTCATTGTGTCTGAAGTCCACCAAACTGAGATCTTTTAAACTAAAGATTTACTATATGACTAATTAGCTTATATGCATGTAACTCATGGTTTGTTGTAGTCAATTGCACCAAAATGTTACTGTACAGTTGGTAACCGTATCATCAAATATATGATAAACTATCATTTTCAAATCTTGTAAGTTAGGAATTATGACATATAATTCCATAAAAAACAGAATTAAGAAAAAAAGTTTTTCTAATGTGTATTTCAACGTTAATTTTTCTAGCAAGATCAGCACTGGACTTACCATTGCGAAGTGAGTATTCTGCACTACAGTTGTTACTTATTGGTATTTTTAATGCGTCATAATGAAGATCCATTAGTATAGTAAGGATGTCTAAGTGAGCTATGCAAGGCTGGTGCCAATTTTGAAGGGAAAGACCTGTGAAATTCCTCAGAATTCAGGTTGTCTTAAGAGCCTCGTAAAGGTAAAGGCTCCCCTGCGCGTTCGTGCTAGTCGTTTCCGGCTCTAGGGGCTGGTGCAGAAACAGAAAAAAAGCTTGAAATCTGAAAAAGTGGTTTGCAAATCTGTGAAGTGCTTTGTAGCTTCCTGATACAATTTTGAGCATTGGAGCAAATCTCCATTCAGTCTGAAAGCCTGTTTAGATTTTGATTGAACCTTCAGATTGAATCTACGAAGCTTTGCAAAGCACTACAAAATGGGAAACCAAATAAATTAAACGCATGAAATAAGGAAGAAGGATATGTAGTTAAATATGCTTTTAGTAGCCACATTCACTGTATTTAATCCTACATTTCTATTTATTCAAAATCACCCTTGCTTCCGCCTCAACCATATACTCTTCACACATTGCCTTAAATTATTTGTGTGTATGTGTGTGTCTTTTGTAGTTCTGAGGCTGTATCAATTGAATCCACAATTTTCTTGTTTTCTTAATTGTTCACTCTTCCTTCATTTATAGTGCAGTTTAGTCCACATTTATTCTGTCTGACTAAACCACCTCTGTTTCTTTCATACTATTAGCTCATCTTAATCAGTCATTCAGGATACATTCTTGACACTATTTCTTCTTGTTTGTCCACATTCAGGTAATTTCTTTTAAGTGTCCCATTCTGATTGCGTTCAGCTTACTTACTTTTCTCTGGACATATTCAGCTCTTCACACAACAGTATGGACACAAGCATGATCTTACATACACTATAGCCTTTTAAGAATATTTCAACAAATATTCTTTAGATGACAATGTTCACTACTTTTCTACAAACATTTTCTCATCTTAAAATGTACTAAGATACAAAGATTAATTGCCTTGTTCTAGGTTTTTTCATGTTGTTATTACTTACAGTTCCATTTCCTCTGTCAAATACAATTGCATGGGTTTTGATAAACAGCCATTGTTCAGATATTACATTGCAGAGCCAACATTCATTGTAAATCATTGGCTTCTCATTCAACAATATAGGATTGTCTGTATACCAAAGCACACATATGTTCATGATTCCATCATCACCACCACCATTAAATAAATGCATTTAACGAAAGGTATTAAACTTTTCAACTTCATTCTTTGACATACCACTGATTCCCAAATAACATTCTAAAATGCTTCTGGCATTTTGTCACTTAAGTTTCATTTGGAATCATTTCATCAGTTCTGTTTTTATTTCTGTTCACTTTGCAGGAAGCCGTAGTTTTGGACTTCTTCATCCACTTCAACACTCCTTTTGTTCAACATTTTCTCAGCCTCTTTTAATCTTAACCATTCACTGCTTTCTTTGACTACTTTCTTTGCAACTGCCTTTCTCTCAGTACACATTGCACAATATCTTTCTCTCATTCTCGTTTTTCTTCAGTTATTCCCCTCATTGCCTCTTTTTCTCACCCATAGTCTTTTTCATGCCTTTCTATTAACTGTTCCTTTTCATACTTCCCTTTAGCTTAATTCCACACACTTTGGGAATAATCAGTAACATATTTCTTCTCACTCCCTTCCAAGCAGTTTCCATTTCCTCTTTCCATTCATTTGGTTGGGGGAGAGTAATCTATCTTCTAATACTTTTCCATACCAGACTCACACTTTTTCTTCCTGCAGGCTTTCTACTTTCACAATGGCTGCTTGTACTTGTTTGTTTTCCTCCACATACTTTCTTGTCACTCCCAAAAAAGATCCATTTCCACATTCAGAAGCATTAATCACTTGTGTATCCTTTGATAATATTTCCAATATTTCATCATAAACGATCAGATCAATCACGCCTTTAGATTTAAATTTGTTCCTTTGCTGTATGTATTTATGAATAGGCTTATGCTTAGATCGTGCATTTGAAACAGATCACTTTCTTAATAAAGATTCACAAGCCGTCACTATTCTCATTATTTTCACTCAAAACTGTTTTCTCTACTTGCATCTCATTTCCACTTATCTGTTCATGTCACATAACAGAATAATTTGCTTCCCCGGATTCAGAATGTTTCACAGTTCTTCCAAGAATTCATATCTAGTTCCTTATTTATTATCATCCATTGGAGCGTAAGATTCATTCATTTTTTTCTTTATTTATATCCCATCTTTTATTATTTTTACAAATAACTCAAGGCAGTGAACATATCTAATCCTCCTTCCTCCTCCTCTTTGTCCTACACCAACAAACCTGTGAGGTGAGTTGGTCTGAAAGAGAGTGACAGCTGGCTTCCATGGCTAAGGCAGCACTTGAACTCATGGTCTCTTGCTTTCTAGCCTGGTGCCCTAACCACTAGACCAAACATGCAGCTATCACTAACTTATGGATTCCTACTTTCATATGAACCCACAACAACCTACATAACGCTGATTCATTCTTTGTGGCATTCATTTCAGCGCTTTCATAATTAAATCTACTCCTTCACTTCCATGTATTCATCCCAAATCATAACAACTAGGTTAATTCATGATTTTACTATTTACTCCTCTCTAACATTCCAAGTTAACAGTTTGCTTGCTATATGTAGTGGTTATCACCAGATTGGCCAATAGCTATTGCATCCACTGTCCATCATGACTTTGATCAATCAAAGCATTTACATAATACATTTTAATAAGAGGCAGGCAGCATAAATTAAGCTTAAAGCAGTATGTTTAAATACTTTTGGATGATAAACAATAAATTAATAGAGGTTTTGATATTATACAAGTAAAATAAATACAATAGATAAAGTTGAATCGCAGTTTTTATGCCAGGTTGGCTCAATCTGTTCAGTGCAAGCTAGGATCTGTAATGGAGGTGCATGCCTGCACTGACACATTTGAATAAAAAAGATACAACCTTATAACCGATAGTTAAGCGTAAGGTTATTGTGCACGTCTACATACTCTAACGTAATTGTAAATGCATTGTAGACAATTTTGTTGCAGAATATATTCTGTGAATCAAATGGCTATGGCATGCAATGCTTTTCCTGAGTTTCAAACGACATATGCAACTTGCTTGCCTTTTACCTTTATGTGCTTTGCCTTTATTTTGCAATGTCTGAAATTATATCTTTTTCTCATTTTTTTTGTATTTTTCTTTATTTTGAATTTTTATTGCATTTCTTAAATTAAAATCTATTTCTTCTTTCCCCAAAGCTACAAAGCCCCCAAAGTATAAATGTGGAACGACAAAAGCATGTCCAGCGAATCATTTTGCTTTCAAAATGGCAAGTGGAGCAGCCAACGTAGTTGGACCTAAAATATGTGTAGAAGACAATGTGTATGTATGAACCAATTTCTTTAACTAGAGACATAGGGGGATATATAGATATCTGTATACTATCAATAGCTGCACCTTCTCCCATTCTATCTTGCCTACATCCTAAAATCTCTATGGGCCATTTAATTTTTTTTCTTTTAATATAAATTCTACTGCAGTTTTGATTGGCTTGATTACGGTGGTTTTAATTATTCTGTTGCTTTCTTTCTCTTTTTGTACTCTTATTTTTTTCACTATTATATCTTTGCATCTCATTAACAGCCTTGGATATTGTTCTGTAGTGCAAACATAAAATACAGATTTTCTTACCAAATGACGTCTGGGGAAATCCTGGAAAGACTCATAAACCTT
Source organism: Oxyrhabdium leporinum (assembly GCA_032468155.1). Lineage (NCBI taxonomy): Eukaryota > Metazoa > Chordata > Lepidosauria > Squamata > Cyclocoridae > Oxyrhabdium > Oxyrhabdium leporinum. Next base: position 55,177 of record JANHFL010004752.1, read on the forward strand.
TACCAAAGATTGTCATAATTATTTTTTTGCGGGTGAGTGGTGGAGTATTTCTAATTATGTGCTGAAGTATTCCAAACTCTCACCAAATAATCCCCTGTCGTAAATATATAAGAGAAGGATAAAAGTGTCAAGTGTATTATAATTAATTTGAAGTCTTCATATTTAACATGCTTGGCATAATTTTACTTCAGTGATTATGAACTGCTCCTTGGATCATATTATGACATAGTGTTGTAATGGATATGACCATTTTCATTGCACATAGTCATGAAACAGGTTAGATTTTATTGCTAAATGGTGTAATATCTGTGGCATAGTATAGTGATTAGAGGAAAGGTTTATGACGATGGTAATCCATGTTTAAATCCCCAATAAGTCCATAGTTTCTGGATGTCCCTGTGTCTGTTACTGTCTATGGTAGACAGCAGAAGGAATGTCCTGGATGTTACTAAACAACTCCATAGTCAGATAAGAGGGGTTTGACACTTGCCTAAGAAAATAACTTGATAAGCCCTTCCCTAATTCACACAAAGATAAAGGAAAGGGATTCAACACATTCAGACTTCTAAGATTCAGTTACTGTAGCTATTATAATAAAAGTGGTTGGCATTGGTTGCTTAATCTGGTCTATCTTGTAGGGCAGACACACTCTCATAGCAATATTTTGTGTAAATAATGTAAAATGAGCTAACCCATGTATATGTCTTTGAACTTAGGAGAGGTTTAATTATAGTTTTTTCAGTCTGTTCTACAGCAGAGAGAATATTCAGGAAGACTTCAGAACCTTTGGTTCTCTTTCCAACCCATACTGATATGACCATTCCAGAGTGATCTAGCAGTTTCCAGAAGTAAATTTTCTGAAACCATTCAGAAGTCATGTTGTTTCAGAGATCATGTTTTGGGGGAATCAGGCCATGTCTGAAAGACCACGCATAACTTTCTGTTCAGGAAAGTTTCTAGAATACTGTCAAACCATTCACAGGCTATCCAGATTATCAGAATCGACATATTGAATGGGAATGTTCTGGAATTCTTCAGAACACTCATTTTGAATAAATGGTTGTGCATCAATTCAGGGTGATCTGATGATAATATGAGAATCATTTATAACAATACAGTAACGTCTTTCTCATTATGCCCTAAGGATCAGGGGTACAGTTTTCACCACTTCCCTCCTATATTGGCCACAATTCAGTAAGCTTAGTTACCAAGTAAAGCTTGTGATTTCAAACCTTGGTGCAGCCAGATGTAGGATAACACCCTTTAAACATTCTGCTTATCTTGATTCTTGAAGTGATATTTGAAGTAGAAATTCCCTCTACTTGTAGACTCATGTTCAAAGTTTGAACCCATCCTAGTCAAGTAGATGTGGAAGTTGATCTCATTAACCAACGTTTGGACTTCAAATCCCATAATTCCATAGCCAACACAGCTCTGATGAGAATTCTGGGAGTTGAAGTCCACACATGTGGAAGCTGCCAAATTAGAGAACTCACCTCTAGGTGAAAGAAACAACCCATTAGAATTGTATGAAATCTTAATATTACCCCAAATATCTTCTGATAAATCACTGAATGGTATTTTACTTTTCACTCTTCAGGAGTAGTTGTTCATTATTTGAGAGACATCTAAAAGCGATGTGTTGTCCCCCTCTTGTGGTAAATCCTCTACATTACTAAATGTCTCTGGAAATGCGTCTTTCCTTTCTTTACAAATGCTTAGTTCAAATGCCTTTTGCTGAGATCATATTGTGTGTTAGATTCTGATCTTTCCAATAAAGTGGTCTCCCTGTGGTTTGGATTATAATGCCCATAGTGACGGGGAATAATGGAAATTGTAATTCATCACATAAGAAAGGCAACAAAGCGTCGAAGAGTAGTATAAACTCCTATGTAAAGCCCTCAAGATCACATCATTATTTTTATTGCTCACTGTTGATATTAAACAACTGCTATAATTTGAGCTTCATACTATTGTTTCATTTTGTGTATATAAACTATAATCGAGGATAATGCCAGACATACCAGCTTTCAAATCAGCTTGTTCAGTTACGAATTATGTAACAGTAAAAACAGTTCTAGTTTCTTAGGAACAAAGGCCTATGGGTTCAATTAGCTCATTTGTGACCACCTTGCTGCTACATTTCAAGATGTTTCCTATGAGAGGGGCTAGGAAGGTTCCCATGTCCATAGCTGAGTAAACCTAATCGTATAATTCAACTGACTTGATTCAAGCTGAAAGGTAATTTGCTCTGCTGTTCTTCATATGCTACAAGCTTGCCTGGTGATAATTAAAATGACAGCAGTAAAGAGAGGGGACAACTTTTGTGCAGATTTTATTTAACAAACCTGAACAGCTTGTGGATTATTTTGTTGGCAAGAGTCACGCCCCCTCCAAGGTGCACAATCAGGAGAAATTAACAAGACAAAAAGCTTATTGTAATTATCTTCATTTGTTTTGTTTCAGCTTGATGAGTGGTGTTAAAAACAACGTGGGGAGGGGCATTAATATAGCCCTTGTAAATGGTAAGTATTTGTACATGTCTAGCCAAGACATCCTCTTTGCACCTATTTATCTTCTTTCAACATTGGAGCCTAATTATGGCTCCAATGCTCAAATGTGAGCATTTCCTTCTCACTTCTGTGCCTTGTTTCTCTACTCTGCAAAAATTGATTGGTTCAGTGCCATTGTGGACAGGGTCGAAGTAGCATATCCATTCCATATTTTGTCCCCCCTTTCAATTCCCCCCTCCCCAAACTTATCTGAGGGTATCTAAGAACTGTAGTAGTTCCAGATACTCCACTTTTGTGATGCCACTCCAGGACTTTGTGTCTGCCACATAAAGCAGCTCGTCTATTCAGATGACATGCTTCCTGGGTAGGGAGGGGATTACTTTAGTCCCAAACAGGCCAATGATCGTAAGCCAGATTTAGGTTGTTTGACTATTCCACTTCCCTCCCCCAATGTTTCAATGGAAGCAGGGCCACTTTAAGTTAGTATATATTTTCCATATCTATAAATAGATCCAGTTATTGCAGCTCATAGTTATAATATAATATTTCATTCTTGACTGCTTCTGCCACTATCACATTTCCCCTTTTTCCACTTCCTGGTTTAGTGTGTGTTGGTGCTGTATTGATAACATAAAAATCCATGTTTATTTTTAATACATAAGGGTGTGCTTTCCTTGGCATTGGTTCATGGTGGAATAATTAAATGACATTTCAGAGGGTGGCAATGCCTCTGAAACTAGGTTCAGAAAGGAAGGTAAGGATGGAGAGTCTTGACTAACACATTTTTTTAAGAAAAAATCTCTGAAAAAGATAGCAAGCCACATTCTGTCAAGAAAATTATGGATGTCTTTGTATAGTCGGCAGAAATCATCTTTATCTTTCTTTTTTAACTTAGATCTTTTTTAAAAATTTAGGTGGAACATGTTTAATTGATTTGTTTGTTCTCATGGAAATTAAGGCATTAATTTAACATAAAATGTCTATCAACTGACAAGAAGTGGGGAGCTTCTTCTGGCCCAAGCTTGTTCTTGCTACTAGTGGGGTGAGGAGTGTCAGTAAAAATTAAAAATAATACTAGAAAAAGGGAATTCTGCCATTCTCTCATTTTCATTAGCTGAACAAAGTGCTAATTTCGAAGAGGGTCCTAGGTCCTAAGTACCTTTTGTTTGGAAATAATTATTTTGTCAAATTTGTCCCATTGTAGAATCTGAAGGGCAGTACCCCTGATAAATATCAATATTTGCTCTTGCTAAATATCAACATTACTGTATACAAAGATAGAAAAACGTATTTCAGCATATTCAGTATTTGCCACTTACTAAGAGCTGGAAGATTTTGCCAAGCACAAGTCAGCAATACAGCATGTTTTAATGATAGCACTTGCTCTTCTGTACAAGCAAATCCATATTAACCCTTATCTGATTTTGAGTATATATGTTCCTAGACTATACTTTTAATCATAAATCCATTAATATAGAGCAGTTCTTTTTATCTTTATATATTACTTCATAAACAGTATATGGTGATTTATGTCTTATTCCTTTTGCTAGGCAAAACAGGTGAAGTAGTGGACACAAAATTCTTTGATATGTGGGGTGGAGGTAAGTGCAGAAATATGTGCTTTATAAAATAGTGAATACGTTATTTTACTTCACTTATTTAAGGTAGATATTAGCATGCTTATTAATTAAATTCAGTTTATTAAAGCTAAAGTAATTCTAATAATCAAAACTTGACAAATGTTGCTTTCCAATTTTGCATTAGATATTTTGAATTAAAATGTGAGATTTGAGTGAAAATCTTGTAAATCAAAATGGGGTGGCATTTCTTTTCTGACAGTCATATAATTTATGTTCTTTTTTGGGGGGGGGCTTTTGGCTTTTGTTGTTATATTTTTTTATTTATTTTCACATTTATATACCGCCCCATTCCGAAGACTCGGGGCGGTTTACAGCTTATAAGCAATA
>JANHFL010004754.1:340-24361 GCA_032468155.1 Oxyrhabdium leporinum
AGAAAGAAAGAAAGAAAGAAAGAAAGAAAGAAAGAAAGAAAGAAAGAAAGAAAGAAAGAAAGAAAGAAAGATTCAAAACACCAGATGACTAAAAATAAGTGAGAGCAATAAGAAAAGGTTTCAGGCATTTGTTGATTGAAACAATGCTATTCTTATGTTCTATTGTTAAAATCAAAACATTTGCGAAAGGGAATGCTTGTTCTTCCTCCTATGTACCCATGCACACCACCTGCTGAAAGTGCCAGCTGGCAAATTACTTTTACCTGAAACAGAAGTTACTTGCATGCTGTGGCCCAGGGGAGAAAACTGCAGGAGGTGTAAAAATGTTGATTTGAGGGGGGGAGGGCTGTAAATCTCATGTTTTGGAAAGGATATCTGATTCTCAAATGTTTATCATTAATATGCAGCAAATTTTCTCTCCTCCGCTCCCAAATTATATTTTGAAAAATAAAGATGTAAGTCAATTTAGAGCAAAAAGACTATGGTCTGATGGTCAGCTCTGAGACTCAAAACAATTTTAGGATCTTGTAATACTGTTCCCTGGATTCAGATTCTTGCATCAAAGTCTATATCTAGTTGCTTTAGTATAAGGAAAACAGAACCAAGAAACCCAAATTTGCCCATGGATGACAAAGGTGTACGCATATATAGAGCCAAGAAAAAAGGAAGATGATACATTTCAATTCTACCCACTGCTTTATATATAGCTCTATATATAGAAGGGAGGGTTTATTTTGGCCCCAAATTGTCAGTCTCTCAAAATTTAGAAAAGGATGCATGCCATAGTCATATTATTAGGATATTTTACTTTATTTTCTCATTCAAAACTTCTTCAAAAAATATTTTACAAAGAACACAAATTCAATTATATTCCCTTGTAACAGAAGCATATATATTGCACAAATGTGACTAGACGGCTTTCTGAAACAGGAGGTCAAACATTTACCTGAAAACATGTTCTAATAATTGTACTTCTCTTTTCTTTAAGTTGGAATTTGCTGTCCGAGACACCACAGTGTGGCAACTGTGAGCAAATGCGGCTGACTTTTTAAACAGTGTACAAATTCACAAGGCAACAGTTTTATTTGGAATTTGAACTGTTCTATTAAGTGAACAGGCACTGAATACAGAAATAACACCACAGCCATTTGCTTGATATTCAACATGCAGTATTCATGCAAAGCTTTTCATTACCTCGTTACAAGGGAATAGAGAGAAAATCTTTAATAGGGAATGGCATAAAAAAGAAAAGAGATTATTCCCCTTCTTTTCCACTGCATTTAAGATCTAGCAGTCCCTGACCATTACTGTGACATACTATGCATACATGTGTATGACAGACAAACAATGTGGCTTAAAAAGCCAACCCAGGCCTTATTTTATAATCTCTTTTACATTTAATGTATTAATCTGGTTTATTAACATTATGCAGACTAATATTTTTTTGATGGCACAGAACATTCTGTCTTAACAGAAGCCAGGATCTTCATGCTAAATGAGAAGATGGAAGAAATTGGTAGAGAGACACTCCAATCCCTGAAGTTCATTCATTAGATCTCAAGTTCTTCAATCAATAACTGTGGCTTCACCAACATTATTCAGTTCAACCTCACAGGGAAATTGTTCATTTCCCCAATGATTACAATATTAAAGTAGCAGTAAATTACTATCCCCAGATTACTAAATTAATAAACCCCTATACTAAACAAAAGATTTCAATCCTTTGCAATCTTTTGCATGTAAGGAATGTTGAACAAGACTTCATTCAATATCTACAAATATTTGGGCATATATTTGGTCTTTGTATTAGCCCTGTAATACAACTCATGTACCTTGTGTATATACTTGTCCTGCAATATGTACAATTTTATTTTATATTTTATTTTATTTGTTTGCTGCCCATCCTGTCTCTGGATTGTACATAAAAAAACCTCAACAAAACAATATAACTAATTTTCTCTCAAAATGGAACTAATAGATTGTTTTAAATCTTCTACTCTGTAACCAAACAAAAGAAGACATTAATTTATGCAATGCATCATTAACTATTGGAATACCCTGGATGTGAAGGTGATCTGGGACATCTGGTCGAAATTCACTGCCACATGATTTAATGATTATCGCTAAAAGGAATGGATTTTGCTGAAAGAAATATAACCTCCAGTAGACAGACCAGCAGCTTGGAACTGTATGTTGGAACTTCACAAATTTGCAGTAGTAATTAATGAATTACGAACATGGATCTATGAAAATACACCTGCGATAACCCAGAAGTTAATATATCTGCAGTATTACAAAACAGAAATATAAACTAAACTTTCCAGATAAATTTAACAATTCAGTGGCAATCTTCCGAACAAAATTTATTTATTCTTTGATCTTGACCAGGATTTGATTAGAAGTTGCATTCTGAATGTTTAGCCTGGACAAAATAAATATACAATAGCAATTTTCAATCTCTTTTGAAAGTCCAGAGAGAATTTATATTGGCTTTTATTTCTTTTCCCAAGGAAAAAAATCAACACATCCCAAGGAGAATTCTGAAGGTTGGAAAAATGGGACTGCTTTTGCATGCAGTAACACAGATGTCAAAACATGCAACAGTGATACAGGAAATGAAAATGATTGTGAGGTTAACAAAAATGTATCCCTTACTCAATCCCATAGCACTCATTTCCTTCTGTCTTTGATAATTGTAATGTTCTATCAGCTAAGCCCAAAGTTCTATCAGCTAAGCCCAAAGCTAAGCAGACTTTCTAGCTACATCTATTTCTTCTATATTTGTGGCTTGGCCGCCCAGCTGTGGGGAGGGAACTGGATCAAGTGAGCAGCGGGCTGACACGCATGTGCATGCACATGCAGCTCAACTACAAGTTGAGCTGCATTCGCATGCAGGCCGGTCCAACGCTCAAGTGAATTGAGCTGCACATGAGTGTGCACCAGCCCACAGCCCACGCAGTCCTGTTGCAAATAGGCCATGGCCCAGGAGTTGGGGATCCGTGCAGTAGAGGGAACTAGAAGAAACTAAACATTGCAATCAAAGGAGAACACTTCGATTTATTAATACAGAATAAAACAAAATATTTTAACACTGAATATATCAAAGGATATTTTTTAACACTACATCTAGAAGTCAATTTTACGAGCCTCTGCCTTTATGTTCAAAAGATGCTATGGAAGAGGAACAAGTTTTATTTACCAAGATTGAGACTGATTTAAAAGTGAATTGATAGGCTACATTAATGATATAGAAAAAGACACTTTACTGGTTACACAAATGATGTCTTAATAATTAAAAGGGATATACAAATAATAAACGAAGAGTGACCTGTATAATTTTCCTATACTGCAGTTCCAAAACAGATTTGTAAAAGCTCTGAACAATTTTTTGATAAAGTATAAAAATGAATCAAGTTCTAAGACATTATTTCGAGGGGGCTAAAAAAATTGAGATTGTTAAAAATAAAAGGAATATAAAATTGATTATTTGTTCAAGATTAAACTAGATAAGCTGCGATCTTTGGTAACCCTTAATGGATTTTTGCTGAATTCAGGACTGAAATGATGAGGCTTTAAAGATTTGTTTAAAGATAAGAGCTAGAATATGGGAAGAAAACCTCATTTGTTACATTTTGAAAGAACATCATAAGTTACTAAAATAGTTTATGCTTGTGAGGAAGTATTTCTTTATATATATATTATTTTTCTGTAATATTTTTCTTTCTTTTCTATTATACCTTCTATTGATCTTTTTATTCTTGTATTGATCTTAGTTTGTATTGTTTTTGTTCCAATGTTAATTTTTAATAAAATTACTGTATTAAAAATGAAATGTAAACTATATCCATTATAGTTTTCTAAGTATGCAATTTTATAGGACAGGATATGCCACGGATATTTTCTCGCGGTTTAGTATTTTTTTATCAAAATACCTACACTTAAAATCTTCCAATTTTGCGAGTAGCAACATATCTATCTAAATATATATACTTTCACTTTTGTCTTTTTTTAATGAAAGATAACTTAATTTTGGAATTGTCTCAAGATAGATGATGCTCCTGATATTGGGGAAAAAGTACACAGAATAACAAAGACTAACAAGAAAAGTTGCATTTAAAAAATGTCTTTTTCAGTACATTTACATTGCTTCATGTACTGAAGTTACGTATAAACATTTCTTTTGTTAAGAAAAGTTGAACACAAAACTTAATCCAGATGTTTAAATAGTTTTTAAAAAGTTATTAAAAGACACAGCAGCCTGGAATGCTGTTCTACTAATGAAAATAGTGCAATGGAACACCTGCCATCTTAAGCATGATATTACCACATAAAGCAGTATTTTCCCACCACTGTTGTTAGAATTTGATTCACAGTATGGCCAGATGCAAACTGCTACAGGTCTCACTGTCACAGGTGAACCAGAGTTCTGAAACTGGAAATCTACCAGGTGGTGGGAGTCTTAAATGAAAGCACAAGCATTGCTTAATGAGCCATGGTGGCGCAGTGGTTAGAATGCAATACTGCAGGCTACTTGTGCTGACTGCTGGCTGCCTGCAATTTGGCCGTTCGACTCACACCAGGTTCAAGGCTGAGTTAGCCTTCCAAGGTTGACTTAGCCATCCAAGGTCAGTAAAATGAGGACCCAGATTGTTGGGGGCAAAATGCTGACTCTGTAAACCACTTAGAGTGGGCTGTAGAGAAGCGGTATATAAGTCTAAATGATATTGCTATTAATGCCCGCAAAAAAACAGAGCTGGTTGAGCGCTTCCCTACTGCAAACACTGATGCTCTTCCTGCCTTATATGTAGCCTGTACAGCATACAGTTACACTTCGACATTATCAGGCCCACCATTATCAGCATCTTTCATTGGGCTTCATTTTTTTTTCCAGGGCTGTCTGATGGGTGTGATGAGTCTATTTCAGTTCCTGATGACATTATTATAATCACTTTGCTGAATTACCATAAAGCCCAGGAAATAAGCTATTACCCAGCATCAGTCCTCCCAAACATTATCACAGAGCACTGTGTATTCACAGAACAGCATAAACTGTCAAAATTAGAGTCCATTTAAAACAGCAGCTGTTCCTTCTTTTCTAAGCAAGCTCTCAATGTAAAAACCTCACTCTATGCTGGTCTCCTTTTAATGCAGCTTTCAACAATTAAGAAGAAACAGCCAATCTTTTCTAAAATGACATATTTTAAACGGAAATTTCTTCCTCACCAAGCTCTATGCCTTCAGTAACTAACATGTGGGAAGAAAAACATTTAAGTCAAACAAACTTCCCCAATGGATTTTTTTCTCCACTTCTAGATTAAGATAGTAGAACTAAAGAGTTAGGCATTGTTAGCTCTTGATTTTTTATCACAATAAATTATCCCTCTGCTATCTAGACTCTGAACATTTACTCGCCTATCAATTTATATGATAACTCAGTTCTAATACATCATAACTAAGACTGGATTGAAACATCTGGCACAAACACAGGCCTGAGGTGGCAGTATCAACCAAACACTTTCCATGAGATTATCCTTACAGGTATATTTATTTTGAGAAGTAAAGTGGGTCTTGTCTTTGCATTATATATTTAATGCACATTATTTTGTTATAATTAAGTACAATATTCCAGTTGGATTAATTTGAAGAGTATAAAGAAAATCTATCAATGTTTAGTTGGGACATTAGGCATATATTTAAAGATAATAGATTATTTTAGTTTCTTTTTTCCTTTGCTACCACAGTTCAAGCCACAGGTGCATTATTTCCTTAGCAATTTTCAAGAGAATAGCTCTTTGGGGCAAACTAAGTGATGGCCCAGGACTGTTTCCGGAAGTTCTAGAGGAAAACACATCTATTGGCTTCTGGACCTTCCTTGCTCTCCCCCCACCCCGCCCCCAAGATTGACCATAGGAACAACCCTATGCTGCAATAAGCAATATTTCAACAGAGCATTCAGTCCCTATTTACAGTGGAAGCATAGTGGTAGTCACTAAAGGCAACTAATCAACTAGTCAATGGGGTGCAAAAGTTTTATTTCTGATCAAGCTGAAAGAAAGTGATTGATTAGATAGATTGATGGAGAGATTGACTGACTTCCAACTTTGGCAAAAGCTGCCTCTCAAAATCCATCCTAACATTTATTTGATAATGGAAAAGAAGTACTTCAGCCTGCCTATAGTTATGCCTAAATACATTATAGTTTTACTTATTTTAGATTAACTAGAAGTTAATAGTCTATGGAAATTCTCAGTCATCCATGTCATGGTTGTCCTAGTTCAAGAGTCCAGTTGCCTTTTGAAAAAGCACCTTTGGAAGAAGATAATAGAGACTTTCAAATACTCTCACTAACAAAGAGGAGATAAATATCAACTATGAGAAAGAGCATGTGCTATTGGTGATCTTCCATGAAATGCCTTTCCTGGTGAAGATACCCATCCACCTATTTGGAAATCAACTTTTGATCTCACTGTAGAGAAGGGCAACTTTATTATCTTGAACATTTAGCTATGAATTTTATCCCTTGCATATTTTGATTTTATTTCTTACTGCTTTAAAATGTTTCTCATTTTTATTTTATTACCCCAGTTATCCTGGAAAACTGCATACCAAACATGTTCAGTGTTTATTGTTAAGAAATTGCTATGCGACAGGGTAAGGAGCAGTGTCGCTTTAAGAGTCAACAGTAAATTAACTTGCCCCAAAGAGTGGAATAATTAGCTGTTAGTAGCTTATTAAAAGAATGGCAAAGGCCAAGCAGCCATCTGGGATCTCCAGTTTCCTCTGATTGTTATTATGTCAAGAGCAGCACGCTGTATTACTTTTCATGTCATTGGGCTAGCCCTTATTTTACATGTAGATTTTAATGAAAGATACACCACTTTAAAATTAGGAATTCATCAGATACACTATTAAAACCTTTTATAAAATGAACAGCTTGGTTCTCTACTTCCATATCACTAAATACTTTAAGTGAGAGTGAGACACTCCCATAAGCAAGCATACACACATATATACACAGAGAGAGATCAATTAAATATTCACTTTGTGACAAGTGAAACCTGAGCCCCATCACAAACAGTGCACTCTAATAATACATCAGAGGACACTATTTTTGCTTCTGTTTACACACAATGCAGCCATAATGCCTCCAACTCCCAGAGGAATCATTCTTCTTAATGAAAATTAAAACCAAGTCAGACTCAGATGCTTATTCACAAATAAAGAGGAATGGGTTTAACATAAAAGAGATACATTAGCGTTGCGTTCGCTCATATTACTTAGTATAATCCCTAACATATTGTTATTCTCTCTTCTCTCACACATACGTAGAATATGGGCCTCTTAACTATACATAGACATACATTTTATACTGAGATTTAAGAACACTGTGCCATTTAACTATGTTAAATATATAAGGTTTTCCTGAATTAAAGACATCAAAAAATAGCTATTTTATATAAACATTTTAGAAGGTTATAACTCAATAGGATTGAATCAAATTTTTTTGCAAGATTTTTAGGAGATCACCTATCTTAGCTACCAGACAGGCCAGCAGTATCTTGATGACCAATCAGATTATGGGAACAAACATGGTTTTATAGTTGTAGAAATATTCAGTACATATTATAACTACAATGAATAACTTCCATTGATCTGGCTAAGAATATAGACCAAGCTATTCGTGTGTGTGTGTGTGTGTGTGTGTGTATTCATAATATTCTTTGTCTGAAGTCAAACTATGAACATTGCCCATCCCTCAATCCTTCATTCAACCTAGTGATCTATAAAATTCTCTTGCTGCCTGTTATACAAGACTGACTTCATTATTGCCTTTTAAAAAAAACAACCCAAAACCTACATTTCCCCACAGTAGCATCATCCGTTTTTCTCAGGCTGTCATCAACCCAGATATAGAAGGATGAAAGATCAATTCTCCCACACATTCTTTCCCATATCTGGAGTATAGCTTTGAGCTGACATTTCATCTAATACAGGAGAAAAGATCACATGGCTTCTAATCCATGATGATTTCTCAGAAGAAATGTTCATTCACAAGTCAATTTCCTCTCTTTTCTATGTTAATTGCTTATTTTTAAATAACACTGTTATTCAGACTGAAAACTGCATCACAGCAAAATCTAAAGAACAGCTGCATTTCAATCCACACATGTATATGGAGTATCAGTTCAACTTCAGATTGCAGACTGAGCACATCCAACTAACTTTTACATACATGGACACACATGGGAAACTAACCAGTTTTCTAATAACCAGAGCTTACTGCAGGATAAATGTTTCATAGTCTTTGGGGTATAAGATGCCATTTATGTGCCATTTTTAACAAGCCTCCTTCACAACCCGCCTTCATTGTTTTTATCTTTTAGAAAGACATACACTTCAAAATGGAGTGTCAAGTAAATAAAAGCTGTAATACCCAGTGGAAATTACAAAACAACTTAACCATTTTAGTTGAAGCTGGTTTTGCAGATATAACAAAACTATTTCTCTTTGTAATTGGGCACTATTGCAGCACATTCTTTTAATTATTAGTTACTGATAGTGGTAATATTTGCTTAAATATTTATGTAAACTCTTGGCTACAAAGCTAATCATATTCACAAGACTTTTAAATCCCAGTGGTATGAGTAGAAAAATACAGATATTTATTTAGATCACACTAAGCATGTGTGAATTTACCCTAGCAACCTTTTGTTCAGCATTATTTACCTTGCTTCGATAGCTCAACATACATTTCCGTGACATAAATCCAACTTACTCTAAGAAAATTCCTTCCAAGTGATATGTCTGTCTGTCTGTCTGTCTGTCTGTCTGTCTGTCTGTCTGTCTGTCATGGAGTTGAACATAATGCTATAGCTTCCTGTTCTCTGTACCTTTTAACAACATTTTACTTGCAAACTTATAAAAAGACATCTCTAACAAATTTACACTTTTTTTCTATAGGTCACAGGCAACTGAGCAAGTTTTATTTCTTTTTTCAGAAAAAAAATATGCATGTAACACAAGATTGGGTTGTGACCCAAGGATCCATAAATTAAGTGCTCTTTCACACATAGTGCAGAAAAATCTAAACTAAAAGAAGTGTTAGGAAATGGCAGAGGTTGGTGGCAGAGGTTGTTTGATAGTATTGTGTTGTATATATGTTGTGTGGTCTGGAGGTGTTGTATAAACCCAGGCATACCAGGAGAAAAAAAATGGCAGTTTGAAGTCCCATCAGGAACAGGCAGAATATGAAAGAGAAGGCTGCAGAGTAGATTGGCTGGTGGAAAAGACTGAACATTTGGAACTTACAGACCAGATATTGAGGAGAAAAATGCTGGAATTTCAAGAAGCTCAAACAATAATTATTTTCCCATTTTTTCCTGCAGCTATTTAATAGAGTAATCATATTAAAGTAATAAGGAACACCTTGTGAATTAGGAACGGTGAGAAGGACTCAGTGAAAACAACTGTAAAAGCCTCCATATGGAAAAGCTGTATCATCTGTTAAGGAATATATTAAGAATAACCACAAATTATTTACCTATAAGAACTGTAACAAATAAACTTCATTTTAGAGGAAAACAGTGTGTATGTGTGCAAAATGTTTCTGCCTCCTTTCCCACCCTCTAACATACAATAGCAGTGGTAACTGGGACTTGGAGTGGATCTAGGGACAAAATAAGTTGTCAATATGTGAGCAAAAGAGGCCAAAGAAAAGACTGTGATATTAGGAGGTCTGTATTATTGACCACATGGCTCTACCTGACAAGCAGAAGACAAATAAAAAACTCTTGTAATTACAGTATGGAAGAGCTGCAGGTGGAGAGGATACCCCAGTTAAGCTTTAGATAAGGAAAAGGAATTTATTTATTTATTAATTTATTACATATGTAGTCCATCTGATTCTCAGCAGGATTTAAGAAACACCCTATGAGCTCTGGTTAAAAATCTTTCAGGTAATGTTAAAGCAACAAGAAAATAGACTGAGGCTGAAGAAAAAGTGATATACACAACAGACTGGAGCTTAAAATTAGCAAGGGAAACTAGTTTAGGAAAGTTGAAACAGATATTAGTGGGACTAAAAGGCATACCAGTATCTTAAAGGCATTTTGCATATCCACCTAACCTTGTAGGAAAAACCCTAAGCTTATTAAAATCCAAAAATTAACATAACAGGTGAATATAGAATCTCGTCCCCCCCCCCCCCCAACATTTGAGAGCACGCAACTGTACTTACATGGGCATGTGGAGTAGCTAAATTTTGTGTTGCTGTACTGAAAGCAAAATAGAATTGGTTAAAAATGTAATTACCTTTGTTCTAAATATTATGTTAACTAATAAATTGTTAGGGGATATACAATTTTTATTTTAGACTTTTTAAGGTTTTAGGTTTATATCACATGGGTAACAGCTGTATTAACATAGTAATAGAAGAATAATAGTTATGCTATGTGATTTATTTTGCTAGCTGTTAGTATATTATTGTATTTATTTGTTTCACTCTGTTTTGGTTCTTTTAAATTGTGCTAGTCATAGACCGAATAAATATTGATTGTATTTTCATGGCCAGAAAGGCAATGAGTTAGTGGTTTAGTACATAACATTAAATGAAAAGCCTAAGAGATTACTTTGTTTTACCTGGCAGAAATATTATAGATTAATAAAAAGAGGCAATCTTACATGAGAACAATGTACCTGAATATACATGGAGGCATCGACTTCTGGAATGTCCGTATGTAGCTCATGAGGAGTTAGAGAAATGTGGGCATCAGATATCCTCACTGATATCTGGTCTGACTTTCCAAATGCTACATTTTTCCACCAGCCAAAGAGATCCATAGATCTCTGTTTCAGATCTTGCTAACACTTCCTGGGTCCTTGGCTTCATTCTCAGAGAGGTTTCTTGCTTTTTCACTACCTTCTTGGTACACATGTGGTCTAACAGTGACATCTGTTCCAACACCATAGTAATTATCTGAATAGACTCTGGGCCCAAATTCTTTATTATTTCTCTTCTTCATACAGTAGCAATTTATTTTGCGTCTGGATTTTCTTCTAATTTTCTTAGTGAATGAATCTGTGTAATATATACTGTTAGCTGCATTCTGTCCCATAATTGTAGATTCATCCATCTACACTACCATACCTGATAAAAGATGAAACAACCTTCAAACTGCAAAGACAAATAGATATTCAGATCTTCCGTTTATATGCCTCAAAGGATTTGACAAATGTGCTACCATCAGCAGAGAGGAATGGAAAAGTTAAATGCACATAAACACTGCGTGTGTGTGTATTCATAAATGAAAAAAATAATAGTATTTGATTTTCTCATAAATTAAAACAATAAAATAATTTAAAATGACAATTTTCAAATGGCTTAATAAACCAGAAAACAAAGCATGCTAGCAAATGTCCCTTCTTCTTTCTTTAAAAGACAAGCCACAAAAACATTTCTTCTTGTGACAACTGCACCTGGATTATGGTTTTTGTCCCAAGCAAATTAGGATCATAGTAACTCATGAAGGATGGAAAATGGGCTCTTTATTTATTTTATGTAGTTGTCAGCTTGAGGTTTTGCAAAAGCATTTTGCATTCAATAATGTGAATACCTGCATACCATATTACAGTAATGTCTGCAGCACTGGCTTGAAAGAATATAACCCAGATAAGCATAGGTATGCTTAGCTTTGAGTGAAATCAATGAGATCACTCGATTTTCAATTCAGTCTTGAAAAGTTTCCATAAGCTCTCAATATCTTAGAATTCGATATAAATAAAAGCAATTAATTCGTATTTAAATAGCACTTTGTAATGTTTAATGACTAATATATCGGTATACTAAAAATAGCCACAGTAATGATCTCTCCATAATGTGCTAGTAAGACATGTTGTGTATGCAGATATTTTACAATCGTGGAAGATCTACTTATCGTGAACTGCTCTTCCATTATGAGACAAAGAAGTGCTTGAGATAGATATGACAAGTGAAAGTAGACAACACAGAACTAGATGAAAAAATAATTTGACAAAATTTACATTAATTTTCTATTTATTTAGATCTCAACTAGAGGGCACTACCTAGCCAACTTTGATCCATATAAGAAACTATGTAGGATGAGTGACCGTTTAGAAATTCCTGAGCAAGCATGGGAAGGCAAACCAGGTCATGACAAGATATAATATAAGTAATTAATTAAGCAAACTACTGATTCAAAATGACTCACAGTGGTTTACAATGCAAGTAATCCATAAAACTTTACAAAGTTATAATTTACAATTATAAATCCATAAAATAATAATTACAATAATAACATTAAAACAATACAATAATACAAAGTAAGATAGTATTTGGCACAAATTAATCCAGACTTTCAAAAATGTGCAAGAGATTATTTTAGCACCCTTATATACATAATTACAGATGCAAATTGGGCCTCTGGAGGTGTCAAACAGGCAAACTCAGGAAACAAGAAGCACTTGGATTTCTAGAAAGAACTTTATTATTAGTAGGATAATGTAACAGAATCTTGAACTGTCAAAGCAGTACTCCAGTTCAACTTATATCTAGAATAATTAAGCCAGAGTTACTTCAAGTCCCTTACGTTTTTCCTTTTCCCCTGGACTCAGAAATATTTTCTGTAACTACCCTGCTTCCTTCAGTAACGGTCTTGTTCTCTCCTCAATATTTCCAGAGTCTTTCATCAAAGCAGGAGAAGCTGCTCCAAGGAGTGAGGGCCACTGTGGAAAAGGTCTGCCTTTGAGTCACCTCTCTCAGTGTTTCTCATCCTTGGCCACTTGAAGATGCCTGGGCTTCAACTCCCATGCTGGCTGGGGAATTCTGGGGGTTGAAGTCCTGGCATCTTCAAGTGGCCAAGGATGAGTAATACTGACCTATCTGATATCCTACAAACTGTATATGGAATATCAAGCATTCCAAGGTGAATGCACCTGAAGGACACTGTCTTCTACTCAATAGCAATATTACTTTTATGCTTTTATTTACTATCCTAGGTTAAGACTAAAAGAATGTAGGCTTCCTAGTGCATTTATGAACTGGGGACTTCCCATTATGCCATACTAGTTTTTCAGAGGCTTCTTGTCTTCTACTATTAAATGCTACCTGCTCAAAGAGAAATCAATATAATTTCCTCAAGGGAACGATAGCTCTGTTCATATTTAAACATGCCCACAGTTTACTGTACATAAGCCTCCAAGTGGAGCCAGAAACAGACTACAAAGTGCAAAAGGGAACCGAAGCTAACAGGCAGCCAAAGATAAGAATGATCATCAAAATAGACAAAAAGCACTCTAGGAATGGAGACGTCTATACTGAAATATAACAGGAAGGTCAATGATTGCTTCTTTAACTAAAGGCTTTCCGGGTAACAAATTAAATGGCAAATTGTGACTATGCATTCACTCAAGCACAACTGCAAATTTGAACTCTATTACTTCTGCTCTAATTTTTGCCATCATGTATTGAGGAGGGTGTAAGATATAATCTACATAAGGCCTATTTAATTCCATTTATTCCTTCCCCCCTAAATCCTGCCACTTCAGTGCAACGTCAGAGCCTATCTCGTATTAACATCTTATTAATGGTGCTTTTCTATGATTCTCAGGGCTTGTATTTTATGTTTTGATTCTTTGTATTGTTTGTATTGTATTGTATTGTTTTATTTATTTTATTGTAAGCTGCCCAGAATCATGTAAATCAAATAAATAATAAAAAAACTATGACTCCATTTGGCTGTTTATCGTTTTTATATGGTCTATAGAGACTTATATGATCTAGAACTTCACAAAGACACACTCTTTCTCTTTATTTTTTTAGCTTCTGCCATCATTAACTATGTTCCTGTCACATATTTGCTACCATTAGATAAATAAGGGCTGGTACTTCGGAGGAGGAGGAAAAGGGAAGGAAGTAAAGATGAACTTTTTTTTTTTGCACCTTCTATGTATTTTCTAATAATTTCTCTTACATTATATATTTGTCAACTTGAGACAAAAATCCAACAATATCATTAGAATTTAAGCAATACAATTTAAAATTATTGAAAAAGAGTTGCAAATGAGTCCAGGTGCCTTAGTAGAGCCGATAAATGTGATGTCCTGGGTAGGAATTATTTATCTTCTTTGCACACTTACCTTTGCAGCAACAGATTTTTTGTATTGACCATGAGGCCATTTCCTTTTTTAATGAACATGCTTGAAACACTGGCACTCAACAAAGAGAACAGAACTTTGGGAAACTATTCAGAATGTTATGTGGAATATCCACATTCCTTGAAGTTTGTGCAGAACAGAAACAACACATACTTTCTGCTCCAAGGAGAATAGCTCTCATGGCCAGTTCAGATTCTGATTTGTGCCTTGTATTCACCAAATTCCCTATATTGCACTGGCAAAACATACTGCATTTCCATACAGTTTATTTGGCAACAAATGTTGAAAAATCAACAATCCCCTTGGATTTAAATTAATTTGAATATTTATTGAATAGTTTGAACTGTTTATCCTTTTGGCACAATAATGTATGTAAGTTGCTGAAAGGAAAATTAAACCTTCATACCTCGCTTGATGTGCCTGAGGGAGACAGGCATTCAAGAGACCATGTTTGCATTGTGCAGAGTCAGTACTTCTATTTCCACTAGATTCATGCAACATAAATTCTTACATGCATCCCCGGTATGAACAATTATTTGAGTCTCACTATACTGTTTCTTTCCTCTCATTTTAATTTTATGATAATTTCTTCATCTCTTTTCTTGTAGACCTTGTATGTAGCCAATTTAGATTTATACATTGTTATCCAATAAAGTGAGTATCTCTTGAGCCAGGATGCTCTCAGTTAACCTACAGCATATTTAAGCACAATTGCACAGGTTCATTATACAAGACAGACCCTGGCTGTCTGCCTACACTTTTATTGAGTAAGCTGATTGTCTAGTAAACTGCCTACTGTAGGCTGCCTTATTGTTGTTACAGTAAAGATGAGAAGTTCCATAGTAAGTATTATATATCAAAGTGCTCAAAACACTGGTGACTTAGCTGAATCTGATACATATCTCTTCCTCACTGCAAAAAGTTCTACAATTTCTTTCTTTTCTTTCCATTGCCAAATGCCATATGGCAAGAGTTCATCTATAAATTATAGGCTGTATTTCTTACAAATAGCAAGAAAGGCCCTATTTATTTTTTTAAAAAAGCATTTGTCTAGACTACAAATACATTTAGAAGTAACATCTCAACATTTTACATATATGTTAATAACCAGAAACATTATTTTCAAAGTAAAATTATCTATACCTTTACTTCTACCTATATGGTATGAAGTTGTAAGTCCACATAAGCACAGGTACGGAGAAGTGTCCATCAGAGAGACGGCAAGAGAAAAGAACAGAAGAAAGACATAATAAAAAAACAAAAAAAATTAGATCACACTGCACATCACTTGAACGTAAACCAATAAACACAGCACAAAAGAAACGATACTCAAAAGCACACATATTAAAACAAAAAAAGAAAGTAGAATCACAAACTACACACAGTGCAGATTAAAATATATTAAACTTTTTAACTCCAATTGTACATGGAGAAAGGCCACGCTCTCATTATAGAAGCATGTTAAAAATCCAGAAAAACACATCAAATTGACCATAAAGACAAAGAAAACAAAGAAAAAGACAACAGTAGTCCGTGGAAATATATTTTCCACCTACCCACAATGGTGTAGGATGAATAGCTTGCGTAGATGTACTGGATGTATAAAGACGCACTGAATTTTATATTATATTCCCTCTGTATACAATATGTATTTAAAAATACAATTATTTACACAGTGACATTAGCATGTTACACACTCTATATAATTTTAATGAATTTAGGGAAAGAATTAGCTGAAAAGAGAAATATATCAAAAGAATGAGGTTAAGAAAGAGAAATGAAAGAAATGTCAGATGACTAAATATGACCAAATATAAGGAACATGAACACAGCCATTTTGAGAGGCAGTCTAAGGACCCAAGACTGCCTTTAAATTGAACAGACTGCATTTTCAGCTTACCAACTAAAAAAAAACCAAATTAGTTTGACTTATGCATAACATTGTTATTTTTGCTTAGCAAAATAGGATATCTGCCCACTTTAGTTTAACATGAAAGCCACACTACTATGCTCATTTAACCAACCCAGGTTTAAAAACTGCTGGCTTAATGCAGCCTGTATGCAATATGGCCAGCACCATTCATCAATATTCCAAACTAGCTGTGCTGTGAATTCACTTCTTTTCTTTTTTTGCTATGGCCAGCAAATAGAAGTATACACTTCTTCAGTATTAAAATGACTATTTGACTTACAGAAGAATACTCTACAAGTGTATCTCATAGCAAAAGATGCAAGAATCAGACATTTGGGTCACACTAATTTCATCCTGCCTTTTTCTTTCTAGACTATTTTTTAAAAAAGGTACATTCATTCAACAATAACAATGTAAGGGCTCCCAAACTGTGCCATCTATCAAAACATGGATAACCCGCCCTAATGACATGTTTCTATTTGTTCCAATGTTGCTAAAGTGGAACACTTGAATTCCATTCTGAATTTTATACATTATACATTTATGCATCTTAATGTTGTGATCCCAGCTCCTTAGTTCCTGGCCTGTTGCTTGATGAGATGAAGATACATGCCCATTTATTATGGTCACACAGTCAGCCAGATATTTATAGACTGGGTTTAGCACATATACCCAAATAGATACTGAGTCTTTCCCAAGGACCTGGGATAGGCAAATATTGTTTGCTGGTCACAGGTACCATTGCAGGATATAAGCTGTTCCAAATAAAGCTGCCTTTTGCAATTGACTAATGGTGATTTTGTCAATGACGATGATGTTCAAATGGTGCTCCAGTTGTTCTGAGATTGCACCCTAGGAGCCTATTGCTATTAGCACTATCTTTGCTTTATTTTTTCACAATCATTCTACCTCAATTTGCAGGTTTTGGTATTTTGTATTATTAATTATTATTAGGCCACCCAACTCCCAGCAACATGTCTATCTAAATCTTTCATAATCTGATGTGGAATACTCCCAGCAACTGTATCATTTCTTTATGAGCAGCATAACACCAATATATCTGTTCTGTGACTTTCAAATAATGCATCACGGTAGGCAACTCAAATTCAATAAGCACGACACCTGTTTTAGAGTTAGCTCTTTCTGCAGACCAATCCTGCAGACCAAAATATATGTATAAAACTATAAAACTTAATGCTGCAAAGTGACAGGAGAGTGACTATTAGCTATAAATGTTGCTTCCCAGGTCCTTGTTGCATGCCATGAAAATTGTCATCATGATCTTACATATCACTGACTAATTTTGAAGGCCAGTGACTAACAAGTCACTGTACTAAGTTGAAAACATGAAGATTACACTTCCATACAAGAGAAGGAAAATTCTGCATTTCTCCTCCAATGTTGCCTTTACATATATATATTCATTTACTTCAGTACATTGAACTTTGGATTATGAACATTATTTTCTGTAGAGTCTGGCAGTCTGGCAAATGAGTGATACAAATGCAAAAGTTTGGAGAAGGTATATAGCATCTTAATTGTTTTCCAAAAAGGTTGCTTATTGAAGTTTTAATTAGTTGCTGAAGAAGGCAGGAAAGAAAAGACTTACCTTGTTCGCTCATCATCAGATGTGAAAGGCCTTTGAGAAACAGAAAGGAAGTAAATAAGACAGAATAAAGCAGAAAGAAAACACAGGAAGACATGTGTACCTTTATATAGCTCAATAATTTGGGGAATATCACATACTTCATCAATGAATGTATGTCTGTTATATTCCTTGCATGCATGTACACATACACACACGTGTGCATGCCCAGAGCTTTCTCTATTACAGGAGAAAATCTGGACTGCAGAGGAAAAATAAGAAATACAGGTAGTCCTCAACATATGACCACAACTGAGCCCAAAATTACTCATTAAGTGAAACATTTGTTAAATGAGTTTTGCCCCAGTTTACAACCGTTCTTGCCACAGTTGTCAAGTGAATCACCACAGTTGGTAAGTTTGTAACCCGGTTGTTAAGAGAATCTAGCTTCCCCATTGACTTTGCTTGTCGAAAGATTGCAAAAGGTGATCACATCACTTGGGACACAGCAATGGTCATAAGTATGAGTCAGTTGACAAGCATCTGAATTTTGATCACATGATCGTGGGGATGCTACCAAGGTTGTAAGTGTGAAAAACAGTCACTTTTTTCAGTGCCCACTGCAACTTTGAATGTTCACTAAATGAATTGCTGTAAGTCGAGGACTACCTATTTACATTCCATCAGTGTCAGTGAGACTGATTTTAAGAAAAGAAATACATTCATAATTAGTTGTTTGCGTTAAGTACAAGCCCTGGAAAGTAAGACAACTTATAATATTTCTTTGGTTTTGAAGGCAATCATCCTCATTGTATTGCAAATATAAATTCTGGTACATGTTCTTTATTAAGAGTTCATCATCCACCATCAACCTCAAAATACCACTGCAGTTCTTCAACTATTTTTAGTTCACTTTGATAGCATGTCAGGATATCAAATTAATCCATCAGATTTCACAACCACTCCTAGCCTTTAGATTAGTAATTTAAACAGCAATGCCAATCCTCCTGAATAAATGCTTTGAAACATACGAAAGTACATTTTGAAATCATTAATGCAGCCAAATGTTTTCTACGTTCATGGGAGGAGTTTCTTAAGCAGCCTGGGAAAACCATAGCTGTGTGAAAGATTTGAGAAATGTTTTCTATGGATTTCTAGATGTTCCAAAGTATCTCTTTCAAAGGATTTGCACAGCCCTAGTAATGTAATCTTTTTTGTTTTACTTCTAGAAACCTAAATCCAAATCATTCAAAGTAAGTAAATATTCATCCAAAAGAACTCTTGAATTGATGGCATGTATACCTATGCACATATATGTATCATTCTTAATTCTTGCGATTAAGACCTTTATATGTATGTTTGTGTGTGTGTGTTGGAGAATGGAGGAACGGAGGTAGATAGAATGATCAGAAACTATAGTGAGAAATTCTTGTCCCATGACTATCAATGCAACAGCTTTGACTTAAGATATGTTCCCAATTTTTTGTTTAAATAAACTGTAAGATATGAAGGCAGTATTTTTACTTCATCTATATAGCAGTATACAATTCCATTTATTATATAAATGTAAAAATAAATAAATAAATAAATTTAAGGTTGCTACTATGACAGTAGCATATAAAAATTAATGAAAATAATGATGGTTCAATAGTGGAAAATCATTTAAGTCCAGGAAGATAATACAAACTACAAATGGGAAAAAAAGAATGAAAAGGAAAAGAAATTTAAAGCACTGAAAAACCAATGTCAGAATACTTGGATACATGATTGAATTTTTAAAAAGCATGCCAAATCTTATCAATTATTAATTTGTGTCTTGTGCACTACAAATGTTGGTTCATTGTTTGAGATATATGGGATTGAATTGATATTTTTAATTTTTGATAATGATGTTGTCATTATATGCCAGCTGTGGTTGTTGTTTAGAACACAAAATATCCAAAGGAAAACAATCCAGATGCTAAGGATCTGGAAGGAAAAAAACCTGTGCAGTGAAGTTGGAGATGCTGGGTATGTTTAGCCTGGAGAAGAGAAGATTGCAAGGAAACGTAGCTATGTTTAAGTATTTGATGGCTATCATGTAAAAAATGGGGAAGAAGTGCTCAGGGTTTTTTTCTTCAAAGAAGACAAGAAACAGTAGATTCAAATTACAATGAAGCAAATTGTGGCTGGACATCAGACCTAATGTAAGAATTGTTCAACCATGGAACAGACATATGTTTAAATACAGGTTGATCATCATCTCTTGAAGATGATACCATAATGGATTTCAACAGTGAGCAGAAGATTGGACTAAATGATCTCCAATGTTCCTTCCATTCCATGACTTGATCTGTGATTTTAATGTTTTAATGTTTTAATGTTTCTTTAAAGTTATCTAAAAATATAACATGTTTATGCTTTATACATTTTCATTATATGAAAATATTTGCACTGCAAGGGACTTAATCAGTTTTTGATATTAGGACTATATTAAATATGTCCTACAAATAGGATTTCCAATAGGGCCTCATTATAATCCTAGGGTTTTTTTAAGCTTGCCTGATAAATTCAGCTAACTCATTATATTTTGCAGATGACTGCTACAGTATTCAGATCCTCGATTACTTGTAATGATGTACTTTTCATGTCTGCGGTCTACTGGTCAAAAAGCAAAACAGATACGTTAATAATAAACATTTTAAGAATATGTGATTTAATATAAGGTTTTGTTCATCGAATTGTCAGTTATTATTAATACACTTTGGGATTTGGGCAATTGTTTTCCAACTAGAAATGAGAATTTCATAATGCTGATAATCCCTGTGTTTACTGCATACTTTCTCCTTTGGATTTGTCTATGTGATTATGTGCTTTTAGAACAAGTGCTGATGTTTTGTCAGATGTGATATTGATAATAACCTTGCAGCAGAAAATGACATATTTATTGATTATATCCAATGTTCTCTGCAGAGGCTTTCATCAGCTGGACAGAGAAGATGATATTAGACTATCCATCCATTAACCTTACCTAGACAATTCGGGGGGGGGGATCTAATAATATTTATTTTTTTATTACACAAATTTATACAGTTTCCTGGCTCAGTCACATGGAAGACAATATAACCACAGGAAGATTTGATTTAAAAAAAGTAGTTAATGGCTATTTTGGGCTACTTTCCCTTTTCCACTATAGGAGGGAAAAATTAATACTCAAGAAATCTCTCCTCTTCAACCTGGGGACATTGTTTTTACATCATTTTACACTGTTACCAGCAATGGAGTACTTTCTCTGAAGAATGTTTCTGGTCATTTTAAAGGAAAGTATCTGATAATTTAATGAATGGATCATTCACAGTTAACATAATTCCTGGCTATTTTGTACTCTGAAGCCCATTTCTCAGTTTTAAAAAAAGTAAATGTGAAATGACACATAAGTCGATCAACTTTATATACAATATTCTAAATGGCTTTGGCAAAAATGGCTGTACAATTTGACTTAACAGCAGAAAGACTTATCTAAATTTGATAAATTTGGCAGGGGAAAAACATGGATCAAATATAATATGTTACAAGAGAGCAAAAGCACATTGACTTACATACTGCTTCACACAGCTTTACAGCCCTATCTAAGCAATTTACAGTGTCAGCCTATTGTCCCCAACAATCTGGATCCTCATTTTACCGACCTTGGAAGGATGAGTCAACCTTGAGCCAGTCAGGATTGAACTCCTGGCTAAGGGCAGAGTCAGCCTGCAATACTGCATTCTAACCACTGCGTCACAATGGCTCTTATAGATGCTAAAGAAAGAGGAAGTTTGGGTTTATGTAGTTTGAATTTATTTTTTGTAGCTTGTTGTTTGGATGGAAGAGTGGGCAATGCTGAAAAAAAATTACTGGAGGTCAGAGGAAATGATTTGAAGTTTAAATGCAATATTTAGCTCTGATATGACAAGGCTAAGGTTAACATAGATTTCAAAAATCATTTTATCAGACATGTCATATTGAGAACATGGAATAGATATAAACCCAGGTTATGTCCGAAAATACCTTGTGGCTTTCACCACAAGAAATATATTATAGAAGAGAATGTGTAACTAAATACAAGTGGTTAAATTATGGTGACATATTAGAATTCTCTCAGGGAAAATCCAAAATTAAATCAAGAGAAGATTTGATATTAGAAGGACATAATGTGTCAATGGTTTTCTTATGTACAATTATAGAAAGACTTGAAATAGATAGGACTTTTGTTTTTGAACATTGTAAGACTGAATTGGAAGAGGTTTAGGTACAAATGATGAAAATGTTGTGGCTAAAATATATACATTTTACTGAAATTTGAAATAGAAGCACAAGAAAGAATGTGTGATAAAATGGGCTAAAAATTTTGATTATAACATACAAATAGAACAATGAGGTTGTTGAATATGAAGTTGGAAAGGTTGAAATTTATATTGTGTAATAATCTTAAAGAGATTTTTTTTAATGATGTATCGTTGGTATATGCCATCATAAAAACTGTCTGAAATGTATAAAGGTACTTCAAATTAATGCTGAATGTGAACAAGAGGTGACTTTTTATCATGCTAGTAGACATGTAAAAAAGCTTTAAAAATGGATCTAGATACATGCAACATTAATGCAGATGATTTTAAATATACAATGAAGCCATCGGGACTTAAGGACTAACAAAAAAACTTTTCTATGCACAACAGTGGAAAAATTTGACATCCACAGTAGAAGAACAGTGAAAATGATGGAGCTTGCAGAAATAGCTAAATTGATAGTCTTGATTAGAAAAATCATTTAATGCCAATAGGAAACCCCTTTTGGACTTTTTGTCCAAAACATAAAAAAATAAAATTATGATATATGGGTTTGGAGAATAGAAAGAAGAGTACATGATAGAAAAATGAAAAATATTTTGTACCCACAGAATAAAAGTTTAAATGAAATTTGTATCTATAATTGCCGTAAAAGAAAATTGGAAATCATTTCTTCACATTTATTTATTTATTTTCCACACTTTTGGTTTTCCTCTCTCTTTCTTTTTTCTTTCATCTTAAATATTAATTTGTTAGTTTTTATCTTTCTTGTTTAAAAGTCTAATAAAGTTATAAAAAAGCCTGATTTAATCACAAAAAACCTTAAAGCACTACTTTCAGGAATTAAAGTTATCTCTTTTTAAATATAAATATGCAGTTCCACTTTCCATATTAAAGAATTACATATTGCTAATTATGCAAAGTGCTTAAGGGCCAACCTTTGGATCTATATGATCTTAGGCTCTTAAAAGAACTTTTAAAAACTGGTTTCAGAGGACAATTATATGAAAGAATAATGTACTGACACACTGGCCATGTTCTTCTTTAAGGACTTATAGGGGGCATTTCTGTGGAGTGGGTACTTAAAATAGAAACCTTGGAACTATCTTTTTTTTTTCTTTTTTTTTTGGTCAATGTTAATTATGGCCAGGCTTTTAGCACTTACAGAGCAGGAAATTAAAGCCACTAAACATAAAGGAGTAAAGTGCATTAAAAAGCCAGTTTAAAATGACAAGTGATTGAGGCCAAGAAGGATGATAGAGTCTTTTTGTTCTTCTTAATTATAGCTTGTCTTGTTGTACTCAGCCCATGCTATGTTGGGTGGAGGGCTTTTTTATGTCAGCTAGAACAAAAAGACTATGTCAGCATGATGGAAGATGTATGGTTCTATTTAGTTCCACAGACTACTGTTTCTACCTATGAATGACAGCAAGGAAGAATTATGGAACATAACTAAAGCACGCTGAAAAATGGATCTTCTTCAGTACTACTGTGCTGCTGGTTTCTGTTCAGTGATGGAGCTGGGTCCAATCAGTGATGGAAGGGAGAAGAGATAAACAAAAGCTACTTGAATTATGTGGCAGGTGAAGTTAGATTAAAATCAGATTTTCAAAACAACTTCACAGAATTTCCTTCTAGATAAAGATGAGGATATACATGGCAGAGAGAAATTCTCTCAAAGAATTTGGGTTTCTTTACCTCTGCACATGCTGTACAAGCCTATAGAATTTATGGTGTTCACTTGATAAAACAGTGGTTGTGTTAGAAGACAAACTTATCTAGATTATTATTTATTATCTTTTTTATTCATTAAACATGAACTCAGTCAACTGAACATTTAAAAATGTATCACAAATACCAGTGACTGGTGGTAATGGTTGATACGGGTTGCTGCCAGCATCCTAGATATCAACCAACTATTTTCTTAAAATATACGATGTTCCGAATAGTGCATTTTGTAGTTCCGCTTGTTATTGCAGGAAGCTGCAATTTCTTGATGTGTTTTGTAAAATTCTTGGACATGGTACCAAGTGCCCCGATGACAA
>JANHFL010004754.1:24461-54222 GCA_032468155.1 Oxyrhabdium leporinum
TGCCCCGATGACAATGGGTATCAGTGTTACATGTTTCATCAATAACCATGTAGTTTTGATGGCCAAGTTATTTTTATTATTTTTATTATTTTTATTATTTTTATTATTATTATTATTATTATTGTTATTGTTATTGTTGTTGTTGTCGTTGTCGTTGTCGTTGTCGTTGTTGTCATTGTTATTATTATAGATTGTTTATCCTGCCTTTATTTTTTTTTATAAATAACTCAAGGAGATGGTTGGATGAGAATGACCGGCCCATATCAAGCTAAGGGTATATGACCCTGAATATGCCAGGTGCTAAGCCTAGAACTATGTCCAATCCAGTTACAGGTAACAGTTGTGCTACTCTGTTTTTTCCCATATCCAATTGAGAAATGTTTAAGTAAATCTCTGTCAACTTCAGAGGGAAAATAATAGCATGTAGATATATACCTAACTTTTTATATCTGATGTCCTCCAAACAGAACAGATTTCTTAAGTAACACTTGGAAAAGCTATCTCAAGTAATTTCAACTTTTTTTTTCTCATGAGCAAGGTTAAAAATGGGTTCACTTTCTGTTGCATTACCCTGGCCTACTTTTTAACTATAATTTTGATTAAGAATTTTGATTGCAATCAATACAAACACATACAATATATTTGTTTCCAAAGTTGAGTATAAAGGTATCTGCTTTGGATTTTGGGTTGTTACATTATATAACAACCTTTGCTTTTGAATAGTAGCATTTATAATATATATATATAATTTAATGTGAAAGATAAATGTTGGTATTTTACACTGTTCTCATAAAAAAGAGGGGGCATAAATATTAAATGAAGTTAAATAATGTGCATCTAAATCAGCTCAGATAACATGTTCGATGTGAAACTAGCTATACAAATGCCATGCATTTTATTCCTGATTTAAAATCTAAGACAATTTGAAAGAGACTTTGAGAAATAAAATAATATTATTAAAAGTGAAAATAGATTTATGGTGATAAGAAGACCAATACAGCAAGTAGCTGTACATGAAGTACTGGTTCTAGAGTCAAATATTTCAAATATGTTTGTGTTGTTTATATTAGACAGGGGTTTTATATTAGCTGCCCTTTACTTTAAAACAATAAATGTTCTACAGTTTCAGTTTTCTATCATTACACTTGTACTGCAGTTCTACTTTAATACAACTTCGCTTGTGGTTGCAGCCTGATCAAACTTGTAGCAGGCACTGGATATAGGAAATACCAGACAAATATATGTGCAAACAATATGAATGTAAGTTCTGATATGAATGTGACATCAAGAAGTAACTGGCTGGTTTTGTGTAGAATGAACATCCTAGAACAGTATTTTCCAAATTTGGCAATTTTGAGATGTGCAGAATCAGCTCCCAGAATTCCCATGCTGGCTAGAGAAATCTGGAAGTTAAAATCCATTCATCTTAAAGTTGCCAAGTTTGAAAAACACCATTCTAGAATATACAAGGTTTATAGGCAGCTTCACCAAGAATCACTCCTGTGAAACTTTCATGCATTCCAGAAATGTTAACGGAGAAATTCCCCAAATCCTCACTGAAATGGTATTCAACAAATGTACATTAGCTTTTCACAATTGGTATCCTTCACCATGAGAAAATGATAATTTGAAAGGCAATTTGGATCTGGTGGTCAGATCTTCTGTGGCTGGTCCCACAGAATTGGCAAGTCGAATCAGGGCAAATTGCAGTATTTTTCACAGCTATTTTCAGCCATTCCTTAAATAAATAAGAAAGGATTTTGAAACTCCCTGCTCAGAAATGGGGCTAATCATTACCAAGTTTTGCTTCCCTTATAGTACCCTCTCCTAATTTTTCGTCAAATTTTCAAGAAGCTGTGGTATCTTAGGCCTCTTTTTTATTAAATGATCCACTTTTCTGTCTCATCATCTTTATCTAGTTACCAGATTATTTCTTCCCAAATCTTAAGATCCACCAAAGAATATCTCATTGTAGTGGAAATCGGAATACAATCCATTTTCATAGTAGAATCTGATGAGCAATTTGTGGCACTTTTTCATGATATGGTTATTGAGAACCATACTGAAGTAGTTTAATCTATGTTCTTTGCCTCTCTTTTCATGGAAGCATTTACCAGGCACAAACATTCAAATTTTATCAGCCAAAATAGTCTAGAGGAAGCAAAAAATAACACCTATACAGAGGTTCCTCATAATAGCAATATAAAAGAAAAAAAAACTATTCAAGGTCTCATTTCATTCAGGACCTTAAACTAAAAAAACAACAACCCAGCAACAATTCATTTCAAATTTTTATGCCAACTTTTAAAAATGGGTTCCTTCCACATCAGCTGGAATTCAGTGGATTGCAAATTGAACACATGGGGGATACCAAGTCTGTTTAAATAAACAAAGATGCCACGAGTCATTGTGAAAAGATAACTAGAGATCTGGTCATGACAGTAAAATTTAAGTTATTTTATAAAAATGTACTGAGCCCTAATACTAACAATATTGAATTGCATCATTATCTAAAGCATAATTGAGTATCCAAAATGAATTAAATAAAGCCTCAAGCAGATTATTAAAAGACGAGGGATACCAGCCCTCTTTTGGGCTCCCTGGTAACAGAAATATCAGTCCAAAAAATTAAAATGACTGGCATGAAAATGAGGAATTCACTCCAATCAAGTTTCATTTCATGCAATTTTGGCAGTCCTGGATTACAAAAACCCTGGGGATACCCATTTGGCTACAACCAATGCTAGATCTTTCATGAGGAGCTTGTAATATGGAACAATAGTTTTGGCCTATCTACTTGATTAGTTAATCAATGAAGCTAATTTATTTAGTTATTAGACTCTATATACCACTGGCTATCAAAAACTCAATGTGGGCCTTGCAGCTGGATTCTGCCGTCAGATCATTGTTACTGCATTGATAGTAATACTGCTAGTTCTGAATCAAATTATGATTTTTATATATGAAATTAACCAGTAAAGTTAAATATGTTTATGCAAAAATAAGAGTTCTTTAGCATCGTAAAGACTATGTATTATGGTATGTGTTCATGGAATAAAGTCCACTTCATCAAGTGCATCATGCATCAATATAAAGACAGTGATAAAACAGATGTCATAGGTAATAGAATTTCTTTTACAGTTATGCCATGTTGCATCGTATCATGTCTTCTCTCAATAGCTCCTATTTCCTTATTTCCTGTTCATAAAGAATGTAAGTATATGAAGGAAAATCAAATTGCCTAAGAACGTAAGAAAAAGGAAGATAAATATAATTTCTTGACTTGATTAAGAAAAATGACTACAGAGGTTGAATTTGAAAGTCCCTTGAGTTCCCAAAGCAAAGAGAGGGAGCTTGAAGAAATGAAAATAAAGTTGAACAATAATAATGATTGCGAGAATAACAGTGATTCAGCTCACAAAAATTTATTCAATTAAAAGTTAACCTAAAAGCCTCAAGGGATAAACAATTTAAAAAGAAAAACAAAGAAAAAAGAAAAGCCTGTAGCATCTGTCTTGGATGGAAAGTCCAAAGTTTAGGCATTAAGACAGAAAGAGAAAGTGTGTAATTTATTTCTCCAATTGATATTATACAGACAAGGGCCTGCTATGGAATTCTTAATTCAAGGACCAGATAATATAATAAATAGATTGTTGCAAGTATGAAAAAGGTAGTATGGATATTAGATAATTTTGTTCTGAAAAATATGAGAATAAAGTGGGAGATTTTGTAGAAATAAAACTAGGCATAAAATAAAGACACCTCTAATTTCTTT
This sequence comes from Oxyrhabdium leporinum, assembly GCA_032468155.1. Classification (NCBI taxonomy): domain Eukaryota; kingdom Metazoa; phylum Chordata; class Lepidosauria; order Squamata; family Cyclocoridae; genus Oxyrhabdium; species Oxyrhabdium leporinum. The sequence continues at coordinate 28,237 of JANHFL010004754.1, forward strand.
TTTATGTATAGTGTCTACTAGAAAAAGAAGTAACAGCAGGTAAGCATTCTACACTATATGTAAATACAGATCCAGTTGATAGTAGTTCTTTCATTAACCTCCATGCTGTGGTCTCCAGATGGAAAAGCAGCAGCTCTTCCAGCTTGTATCAATACCATCTGTATGGCCTGCAAAATTATTTCCCACTGATGCTGAACACTACAACAAAGTGTTCACCTGTGTTTTACCTTTTTTCTTTATTTCCCAGCTTAATTTTGGTTGTATTGTTTAAAGATTTAACGTGGGGGCAAGAACTTACTTTTTCCTGTTCTTTATAAGCTGATCTAAATCAGTCAATAAATAATTCTTTTCTCACTAAAGTTTCTTGACCTGCTTCTGTCATGATCAAGGTATGCCATCCATGATGGATTGTCACAATTAAGATGGGCCAGTAGAATCAGGACAACTACTGTCCCAACTTATGCAGACACTGGATGTAAAACATAACACTGCCCATGAAGCAGGCACTTTCACATCAGACGATCATAAAGTCAAGAGTGATAGATCATGATCCCTCGGCTATATCCAACAAAGAAGTAAAGGTCCTTATTTATCTATACTTCTTTATTAAACATTTATTTCACTTTTATTACTTATAAGTAACTCTGGGCAGTGAACATACATAATACTCCTTCCTCTCCTTATTTTTTCCACAGCAACAACTCTGTGAGATGGGTTATACTGACAGAGAGCAACTGGCCTAAAGTCACTCAGCTGACTTTCAATCCAAAGGCAAAACTAATAGTCACAATTTCCTGGTTTCTATTGGGGGTGGTGGTGTTTGGGCGATCAGTTCCTCAGAAGGCCTCAGCTCTGCCTTCCATCTGAGTACCAAGGGAACTGCAGAGAGAGCCAATGTGATGGTTGAGCAGTATCTGGTGTTACGTCACCTATCAGCTTAACCATTACATCAAACTAGCTCTTTGCTACTAATAGTCTCACATGGTACTAATACTGCTGATAATTAGATGGGCTATGGATAGAACTGAAATGTGATAGAACATTACATGCAAGGTAGATAATTATCTCCAGTAAGTGTAATCTCCTTTCTCCAGCAGAAGCAAGATCTGAGAAAGATAATACCAATAGAAAATTGGTTGAATTGTGGGATCCTTCTAGTTCTCATGATGTTATTTGATAGGGCAATGAAATGTCTTCAAGAAAACAACCAACTCAGGAGAGCACCAAGGATACCACAGATAGTAATGCAGAATGAAATATAATGCTATCAGGAGTTTGGCAAAAAGTGTGCTAGTATCTGTCCAGGGTCCTGAACAAAACTCTCCAGTTCTTACTGAGTAGAGCTCCAACACTATGCTCAGGCCCATATTATAAACCGCTTGTCCCTTTAGATTCCTTTAGTTTCACTCTTATTAGGACTGATCAGAAATTCTTCATCCTTTTCTTCCTAAATTTCTGACCTTTAACATCTCTTAAAATGGAGCTGCAATTTTAAACAGCAAAAAAGAGTGTTTCTTTATTCAATTTGCATATTGCCTTTTCTTCCATAGATTGTTTAAGCCTATTAACAGATTTAAAAATTACAAAATGATCTAAAGCAATTGAAGCCTAGTTAAGAACTAAAATTATAAATTCAACTCAAACTGTCTGATAGAAGAAGAAACCATTAGTCCACCATTCTATGATGAACACTGCAGCCCTCTGGGGCCAATTTCCATTCCTTTTAAAAATGTAAGCTAAACCTATACTGTGTAAAACATCTAATTTTGAATCCCTACTTCTATTTACTGTCTGTTGCATGATAAAGCTTCCTGTGTCACAGGAAAAATAGAGTAATCTGGCTGGCATTGAACAATAGGTCTGCTGATTTCAATGAAAGATAAATCAAAGTCTTGAAATTAGGGTTGCACAGTAGAATGGAACAGTGGAATAAGCACAGGAATTGGTAGTCAGTGTTCATTTTGGATGAATATTACCTTGAAGTGGAGAAATGAATTAGGTTCATTTAGCCAGTCTTCATTCAGTATATTGCACTATGACCAATTTCTGGGCACTAATTATTACATTTTGACATTTCAATGTATTACTTCTTTTATTGGTTTACATTTCATTAAGTTCTTGAAAATTTTCTATGTGGTAATAACAAAACACCAAGTGTTGACTTTAAGAGCAACATTTCATTTGAAATGAATTAGAAAGTGACAGTGAATCCATATTATTCTTAATTTGTATTGCAGTTGCTGTTCAGAGTATTTTGTCACTTTATTGTGTGCTTTCCAAGAAAATGACTACTACAGCTCCACATTTATGTATACCATAATGGATTTATCTAGTACAGCTGATGACAATGCCTGCCAATTGACTGAAATATGTGTTCTAGATTTCACAACTGAAATTCTTCTTCATTCTCATTCCCATCCTTAGAAGGCAGCTTCCCACACTCTGGCAAGTCAAACACTCACCTGGAACATGATTGGCATCTGATGAAGCATTTTCATAGGAAGCAGGAAAAGGGAGGAAGAAAAGAAAGAGAGAAAGAGAAAACATATTAGAAACCCACATGCATACACACCAGCAGTTTAGCTTCTTTGCATGAAATCAATTACATGCAAAACCAGAAATTTGTTATTAAAAATAATCCATCCTCAGCCATCTGCCCATCATGCAAGAGAAAAGGGATTGGATCCCCTCTCCCTGTGCATGTAGAAATTAATCAGATGTCATATCTGTCTGGGGAGAGAAAGAAGTTCCAGAATCAGATAGATCCAACACAGAGACCTGCAAGAATATTGGTTAGAATATTCTGTGGTATTTATTTCACAAATAGATTTTAAACAGGAAAAAAAGACTGTCCTCACAGCATAACACTTCTATTTTCATAAATTCAAGAACATATAAGTAATATCAGAGAAAAAGGCAAATTGTTTCACCTTCTGAAAGCTTTATGTGAATTTATGACCAATTATTGGTTTTCCAAATTCTGAGGTCTAGCAAACAAAAGAAAACCAAACCAAAACTATTGTAGTTCTTTATGCCCAATTTTCTGTGACCATCCTTCATTGTGGACATTACAGAAATTTTACTGAAATTTTCTCTGTACTCCCTTTCCCATTATTAAATGGAAAAACACATCATTCGCATTAAGGATCACATTTTTCTATTGTAGCATTTCACTTAATAGAAACAGCAAGTAAGCAAATCAAGGTGAAGAAATTCCATTATTTCCTATCATCTGAATCCTAAATCCTAAATCAATTGTATTGCATGTGTACATCCTTTATTCTTACCCTGAATTGCCAAACAATTCTGAAAAAGCAGAAACACAGTAATCTTACAAACTCAACCAACTACTCATTCATCTAATCTATTTTGATTACAACAGAGCATGGCACATTTTTTGTCATTAAAGGATAACACCATTAAAAAAAATAGCAGTTCCATAATATGAACACACTTTCTGTGAGTTATGAATACCATCCATAAACATCACTGAATTACCCATAATGATCATACAGGACAGACAATAGTGAGCTTTTAACAGAATTAGCTGATTCTTGGACAGATCCTCTCAACTATCTTACTTGAAATGGGCTTGGTAGATTAGTTTACTAGATCACCTTCTGGAGGATACATGCTCTGTTCAGGAATCCTGTTTTAGATCTCATTGTCCAAGAAAATCAACAATTTTTTCTTTTTTTAAAATGCAATTCCTGGAGGTAGGAAGATTTAATCTGGATACATGATGCTAAAATATAAGATTTAGCTCTTATCATGTTCTCAATCTGAATCCCCACTCAAGTGTCTATTTGTTGCATAGGAAATAACATATAAATGGCTATAAGGAGCTGTTTCTGATTAAACAATACACTTTCCTTTCTTTGTCACATTGTTTGTGGTTTCTATTTTAAACTTTTTTCCCTACTGCCCAGATGGCAAATTCAGATACATGTGCTTAGGTAGCAAAGAGTGCAACAGCTTGCAGTTTTGTCTCTAATATTAGGTATGCTTGCAATGTTGCTTGTAAAAAATATGTTACTATACTTTTACAGTACAGTACTGTACACTAATGGTGCAATTTTAGATGTGCTTACACAACTTTACACATGGTAGTCTTATTTCTAAAATATGTACAAAAATAAGAAAAACCAAAACTGTTCATATTAAGGAGATAAGTTATGGTAAACAACAATAGATCTTCAGAAACTAATTCATTAATGGTGGCTGCTATACCATTTTTCAGTTACCTCTATTGTTCCCTGTATTTACTTGACTTTGAGTTTTAGAAAGCCAGCTTTAAAACAAAAACAATCTTGAAGTTCAAGTATTTTTTATATGGAGTTTGCAACTCCCCAAACTCTTTTTTGCAGTGTTCAAAGCTTCCACAATTCTCTGACACAGCTAAGCAACTGAACACGGTTTAAGCCAAGGAAAACCCGACAAAGATCCCTCAATATGGAAAATCCTGGCCATGTCCAAACATTTAACACAGCCCCATCTATGTTACATAATCACTGTCTTTGCTGCCCTTTTTTCCTCCTTCCCCCAAAATTAAATTTCGGGCTAGTAAAAAGCAGTGTATTAAATGAAATATATTCAAGATGATTTCTGGAATTATATATGAGTTATGTATATTATTTAATTCAAAATGGTAATGTCTAACAGAACACCACTAGTATAAAGAGATTAATGCAACTTTGAATCAGTTAAAAGACTGCTACTTGACACACACACACACACCCCACTAAGCAGTCTTTTAACTAAAAATAATAATAAAGCTAAATTGGACAATGTAAATAGTCTGTAACCAAATGTCTTTGAACTAATTATTTTATTATGGAGCAAGAATATTAGAGAGAGTAATGTCACTAGCTGTGGACTTTTACTTTAAAGTCAGTTAATTTTTAAAAGATTCTGTTTGCAACATACAGTAGAGGAAAGGTACTCTGCTCTTTCTAGAACCATTGCTAATCTGCCAAATAGATCTTTATAAACAGAGAAAGAGAGCTCAACCCAAGTGTGAGCACAATCTCCCGTTATTTTTCCACTCCAAATCCTCTCCTTATGAGGCTGCTTTTCTTTGCAAGCTTGTGTCAAGGAGCTCTCTTAAGTATACTTAGCCCCTTAAAACTCAAAGCTATTTACATTCAAGTTAGCTTTGACATCAGCCCACCGAATTTCTCTTCTCAGTGATGCAAAAACCAACAAAATTAGAATGTATTTAAATGCAAGGGTTCACATGCATTTCTTCAAGGCAAAGATCCTCTTTATCTAGCTCAGTGCTCTTCAAAAACAGCATGAGAAGTTTCTTGACAACAAAATGCCTAATTTTTTTTATCCTCGACACAAGAGCCCATTCACCAAGGCTTTGTGGAGTTCAGAGCTGCAAGCCAAGGTTGTTTGCTTTTGCTCTTTGAGGCCAATAGCAGAACTGAAATAAGGATCAGCAGGGTGGCTGCCTTTGTCAGGTACAGTACAAGCCACTTGGGTAAAATAGAAAGGGAAACAGTGAAGATCAATGGAGAGGAAAAGGAAGAGATGACGTTGTAGCTCAGATCACTGTCACGCCTGTGGTATGAAGTGTCTGTGGCATTCAATTTTAAATATTTCATGTGAATTTTGTCACTGATGAACAGTGATTCACTGTCATTCAGGGAGAAAGAAAGATGGAAGGCTTTTGTTCATGGGTGTCAAACTCGCAGCATCGCATTACCGTCACATGATGTTTGACAATGTTTTTTCCCTTTGCACATCTGTGGTGGGCCTGGCTTGCATGTGATGCATCTGGCCCACGGGATGCCAGTTTGACACCTCTACTCTATGAGAAAGAAGATCAGTAAAGAAAACTTTCATAGTTTTCATAGAATTCAATAGTCGTAGAATTCAAAATTATAGTAAGAAGAAATACACCTTAAACACAGAAGACGACATGGAAACTGATCTAGCTAATTTCTTCCTGTGATACCATAAAGACACTTTTGCCCACTTCCTTGAGATCATTCTTTTCATAACAAGACTGGATAAAGTACTCCGCAATACTCAATACACAATACAATTTCCAGAGGCAACAGAAGCTATCACAGACTCCTTTGTTCATCACGTACAAACTGTTATGCAGGACAGGGCATAACCGCAGGACAAGTTACTTTGGGCATCAGTCCTCCTAACACAAAAGAGAATGCACAGTTGTCTTTTCCTAAAGAATAGTATACATATTTCTATGCAGTATATTTCAGCCTCATCCTCCATTATGCATACTGGTTAATGAAGCAGACAATCCCACAGCCCAGGTTTCTGAACAGACGTCAGATGGGAACAACCCCAGAATGAAAAAGAGCTACTGAATTAATACTGAAAGGCCTTTTCTCCAGTTACTGGGCCACTTGATCCCTTTAGCTATACCTCCCCCGGTGGGGGGGGGGGGGATCAGATTCCTTACTCCCTTTGTGAATTTCAACAGGAAATATTTTGAAATTAGAGGCATGAAGGGGAAGGATAACAAGAAATATTGCAAAGCAAAGAGGTTTTTCTAGAAAGTGTCACACCTACATACATTCAGCTGCTAGTTAATAAGCTCTAACAAATTTTCAACTCACATTTCCAATTCGTGCCCTTATCCTTCTGTTTCTCTGCACACACATACTTTAGAGAGCTCCCTCTAGCCAAACTGTGCATTATGCATCTCACAAGAATGTGTTCATTCTTATTTGAACATAAATTGTATGTGCCATAATGTATTTTGCTTGGTTTTGACTTAAAGGGTTATATGAATCCAGATACTACACCGCTTTCTTTATACAGTATAAACCTAACCACCTGGAATTGGCAAAGCTGTCTCAGCCCAAAAAACTATTGTAAGAAACTAGAAAGTTGCATGAGGGTAGCTATGAGGATACAGGGTTGACTCTTCCCCTTTTATAAAAATTCACACATTAAACTTTTTGTAAACAAGTTTAATGTGATCTGCAAATTAGACAAACATGTTTCTCAATTTGCTATTATTGGCAAAATGTCCTTTTTCTAAACTTTAGCCAAACTTTGTCCTCATAGCTGCATATATCATAAAGAAAAATGTTTTTATTTTAATAAATTAAAATTAAATGTTCTACAATTGCATAATTTCTAGAAAAATTGAGATTTTATTTCCAACTTAGGTTTTTTAAAAATAATTCTATTTCTTTTAAGTATTTTCATTTTTAACTGAGTAATGCATATAATAAAAAGTTTTTTTTGTATATTTCCAGCATTATTATATGATTTATCTATTTTTGCAATTACTGGAATTATAGAACATCTATGAAGCATTTTGTACTGATTTTCTCTTTAAAAATAGCATATGGTAAATTTTATTGAGTTTTTCCACAAGTTATTTGTTTAAAATTTTGCATCCATATTGTCATACAATTGTTACTTGTTCTGTCTCTGTCTTATTTCAGTCACTCTCTCTTTCTCCCCCCCCCCCTCTGTGTAAGGACATATCACTCCTTTTACCCATCCTTATAGGTGGTCTTGATTCCGTATTAGTATTATAGTTATATATTTTTTTATAATATAATATAGTTATATTAACCATGGTATATTGCAGCCTTCACCGCATAATTCTTCTCCATGTCTCTCTATACCTTCATCATTGGACCCACATTTGATGTGAATTTAAGATGTCCTCCTATCAAGAAAGAAAACTTTATTTGAATAGTCTTTGATTTTGAAGATATGCATATTTGACTCAGAACCTTACTTTATTTATTGCTAACATACTGTATATAACCTTTAATATATGAATAATATGTGCTGGATGATGTTAGTAGTCTTAAGAAATAAAGTATAAACAGTCACCTTTCTGATGGTCAGTTTTTTAAATTGTATTAATAGCAATTACATTTTAAATATAATAGACCAACTTATATTTTATTGTTGTCATTGCCTTGAATATCATTTGTAGTCGGACAATGTGATGTAGATACATAAACTAACTGCATGTCATCTTCAGGCAAGTCTGTTGGCAAAAGCTCCTATTGAGCAAATGATGCTCCAAAGGTATAGAATTGTAAGAAATGAAGATTAAATAACAAAGATATATTTTTCTGAAAGTTCAAAAAGATCTGAACTGATTCAGACTCTATATGGTCTCTGGTTCATAAAACAAAACCCCATGGCCCACCGGAGTTACTGCATTTTGCTAACAATTATTCAGAGTAATCTAGAAATGCTGGAGAAATATGGAGAAGCCATGATTTGAGAAAGAAGTAGCATGAAAAAACTTTTTGGTCCCCTCTAGAACAGTGTTTCTCAACCTTATCAACTTTAAGATGGACTTCAATTCCCAGAATTCCCCAGCCAACATACAAATCTAGATGACTGACAATGCTCAATGTTCCTGTCCAACTTCACCCAGAAGAATGCAAATTAAGAATGAGAGAAGCTACAGCAGTAGAATTGTAAATCTGAAAATTATTCCTTCTGCCTTTGCTACCAATCTGCCTTTGAATAAGTCAGGAAGCTTTTTTTTTAAAAAAAATCTAGTGCTCTTTAAGTTATGCATTTTAAACCCTGGCAAAAATAATGTGATGGAAAAGCAAAGGCAGAAAGTGAACCCAGTTTCCATACTGACGGTAAAGGAAATAATACTGTTAACAGTGTGATCCTTCCAAAAGGAGTGATTAGAGCTTCACCACAAGCTTTTATTGGACAAGTGGAAATGCTATGCTCCCATATGTTCCAATAGGTATCCAACTGTTTTTCAGTACAGGACTGTTTGTGAGTAAAGAACATTTAAGTAAAATGTCTTTAGATTGACAAAGGTGTAATTTTGGAAAGAAAGAAAAAAAGTTTCAGGAAACTAAGGGTTTTAGGAAACTGGCTGATCTTTCTGGAAACTCAGTGTGATATCATTGGACAACAGGTATATCCCTATGCTTAAACTGTATATTCATTAAAATATTATAGTGTGCTAATAATAATCATTGCCTTTGCCAAGAATATTAGGAACCAAACATTTGCTGGCTTCTCCATATCTGGTTGCCAAAAAAATCAGTATTGGCATCAAGAGTCTTTAGATGATGCAGAAGACCTTTGTTATTAACTGCATTGCATATTAAGGTCTCTCAGTTCATAAGCTACTAAAGGCAAGCTATAATATTTAGACCACAGTTGTTTTCTATAGAGAGAATAAATGGTCAAATCTTCATAGCACTTTGTTGGTGAAAGTTTCATTGACTTGTGCTGATGGAATACTCAGAAGCAGGCTGTGAATTATTAAAACAAAGGATCTTATGTTCTATGATGGTTTCCCCTTCCTGAACCAAGCAAAACATAAATTACAGTTCCATAAGTGTAACTAAACTTTAACAAAAGATACATCTTTCAGTTTCTAGTACTGAGTCACTTAGAGGTAGTTGGATTAATGAAAATCAGAATAAGCAGAGCCAGGCACAGTAATCTTCAGTGCTTCTGGACATTCGAAAAAGAAACTTCCCTAAAGTTAAATATTTTTTTAAAAAAACCAATCTATAAAATATTCCAAATAAAGGAAACATGCATTTGTCCCTTGCAATGGCTGAGAAAAAAAAGTGACCTTCTTTGATCGAACCAGAACAAACTAGGGAAGTTCAAGCAGAACCCAGCATATCATTACTCCATAGGGGGACTTCTACCACGGAAATAAAGAAATGACCTTATTACTGACCAGATCCATAGGCCACGCTGAGGTTCCAATATACACTGTAACATTATGAAGTTCATTTTTGTGTTCTGTAGCCTCGCATCAGGAACATAATGCATATGCAAAGTAAATATCAGAGTCCTATACAGTACATTACAGTTGTTTGGTTTTTTAAACCATGCTTTATTCTGATCCAAACAACAGCAAGACATTTCATCTCTCGTGACTGCCATGCAAAAGCAAATCCTGCCAGTCACAATCACAAAGCTGTTTTCACCGCTGGCTTGGACTGTTCTGACGGTTTTGCCATTTTATCACATCATCCTGTCATCACTTTTTTTCTGTGCATTAGAACAGCTTCTCATTTTTCAGCATGAGGATTTGGGGTCAAGATGTAACAAGGAGTATTGCGATCAAAGAACACCCTTTCCTTATCTTCACAACACAGAAAGATTCAAAACTTGAAGCTTGAAGTTCCAACAGATATCCTAGAGTCAACCAAACCAAATTATGAAGATTATGGATAAACATAGTTATTGTTCTTCTGATATAGTCTGCCTTACTAGTCAAAGAGCTTCTGTGTCCAACTTTAGAGCAGTAGCTACAAGAAATTTGTGCAAACTAAGATATATAAACTGTTTAATGTCCAAAGCACCTTACTCTACATGTTCTTTGCCATCACTAGCAGGCAAGTTGTCCCAACCTTCCTATCTTTTGTAAGGGCCTAAAGATGTGGCTGTGCCAGTTGACTTGGTGTGCCATTGGAGGATCAACACAATGGAGATGGTTGAGTAATAACAGAACCCACCTACCTCACAGTCCGCCCCTGCCGTTCCCCATGTGTTTTTGGTTTTAAGGTTTGCTTTTAACTTTTTTTGTTTTAGATTTTATATAAGTATAAGCCACCCAGAGTTACCCTATGGTAAAATGGGTGGCCAATAAATTTTATAAATAAATATCCCATCATAGAGCTAATGTAGCATTTCATCTCATTCTGATAATCAAAGAGTGATATAACATTCACATTCTCTGGCTCTTTTACACTTATTTTTTAAAATTGAAAATGAGCAATTGGAGAATGAATTAAAATTCATTGATGAGTGAATAAACACAAGTATTTCGCCCACTCCTTCAAATTCACCTCTAAAATTGCTTCCGGGGTACAGGTGGAAGCAAAGAGTTATTTTCTCTGTGACACGGGTGTCAAACTTGCAGCATCACATTACTGTCACATGATGTTTCACGATGTTTTTTCCCTTTGCAGAGCTGTGGTGGGCCTGGCTTGCATGTGATGCATCTGGCCCACAGGATGCCAGTTTGACACCTCTGCTCTATGAGAAAGAAGGTCAGTAAAGAAAACTTTCATAGTTTTCATAGAATTCAATAGTCATAGAATTCAAAATTATAGTAAGAAGAAATACATCTTAAACACAGAAGATGACATGGAAACTGATCTAGCTAATTTTTCTGTGATACCATAACTTTTGCCCACTTCCTTGGGATCGTTCTTTTCATAACATGACTGGATAAAGTACTCCGCAATACTCAATACACAATACAATTTTCAGGGGCAACAGAAGCTATCACAGACTCCTTTGTCACAAGGGCTCGGGTATGAAAATCCAACACTGAAGGGAATTCTTGAAGAAAAAATATACTTGCAGCATTCAACTATTTTGTAGAAATGAACATATGGCTTATTTTTATTTGCAAACATACAGAATTTTATACACTAAGAGACATCTCTGAGGGAGACACACACACACACACACACCTTCCATCTTTATGTCTCTGAGAGGGAAGAAGTAATAATTTGGGGTTACAATTCCTAAAAGCTGGTTCAGTTCACAATGCTGTCAACATGTATTCGAATACAAAGGATCTAGGAAGAATTTCCATTCACAGCTCTGAAATGCCCACATCTCTGGCAACACTGAAATTATATTACAAATTTAGCATTTTTTTCAAAAGCTTGTATTTTTCTCTCCTTCATACTCAGTTGTTTGTTTGCCATCAGTGGTGTCATTAAGAAACTAAAATCTCACAGGCTAGGTTTTTGATGCCATCTCTTTCATCAAGCAGCTTTTGACTGTGAGGATACATGAAATTGATCCAGTCAAGAAGAAGCAACAACATTTAAAGAACATTAGGATGCCAAATAAAGCTTTAAAATGTATTCTAGCTTTTCTTATTCTTTCTTTCTTTTTTTAGAAAGACTATTTCTTTTTTACCAGAGTGAAACTCTGTAGGGAACTGGAGATTATATGGCAGATCTCTACTGATCTGAAACTGCAAACATTGCAGCATTAAATCTTTAGTTAAAATATTTTTCCCCAGATCATGGCTCTGCAATGATCAACAGTTAGTAAGAATCTCTTAGTATTCATCAAATGGACAAATGAAAGAAAATGCATTTTTAGAAATAAAGGAGAAAAAGCATGCTGTTGTTAACACCAAAATGAGACACCAGCCGTATTCCATCCTGAGGGAACACACAGTGAAACATCTAACTTCATGGAAATATTTCAGTTTGCTATTTTTGGAAGAAATATGAATTTGTCAGAATTAATCAAGCAAGAATTTTTCCCAGCTGTCCCTTATCGGAGGGGTGGGAGGACTCAGCTGAATAAATTCAAGGTAATCTTTCACTATGTCAGGGATTAACATTTCCTTCTTAAAATTTAATTATTTTTATTTGTTATAATCACCCCATTCACACACACTCAGGTTCCTTGGTTAAGCAACCAGTTTTCACAGCGATAAAATGCATAAAAAAAAATAACAAATAGGGAAATAAAAGGAAGAAGAATATATATCTTTATTTCTTCACTCCTGCATGTCACAAATGATTCAAAATGGTCGTCAAAACTGTTTTGGGAGATAAAAAAATACTTATTGGAAGATGGGATAGAAATAAATCAAGTATTTATATGAAAAGGTAACATTAAATAAATGCCACTTATTTTAAAATTTTGTTTTATTTTCAATCTTTAACCATTTAAATGGGCTAAATGGATATTGATATAGAAGAGATATAAATGTATTTGTGTCTTCAAGTTACTGTTGATTCCTGGAGACTGTCTGGAGTAGTTCCTGCAATTTTCTTGGCAAGATTTTCAGAAGTGGTTTGTCACTACTTTCTTCCTACGGTTGAGAGAAAGTGATTGGTCCAAGTGGAACTAGAACTCATGATCACCTGGTTTCTAGTCTGGTCCTTTAACCACTACACCAAAACCACTACTCTCTCTCTTTCTCCATAAAAAGTACACCAGAATTAGCAGTACATTCCTGAAAACAAAGACACTAAATATTTCATGAAATAAACAATGTTTCATTTAAAGATCAGGATTCCAAGCTAAACATTGCACAAACAGCATGACGGTGCAAATCATACAAATGCAGTTCTAAGCTGCGTCACTAGAAATTTAACATCATGATCAAGATAAACCATTATTTCTCTCTTTTTTGTATTTGTCAGAACAGTACAGGTTCCATTTTCAAACACATCTCAAGAACAGTGACAAACTGGAGTATTTTCAAAGGAAAGTAACCAAACTGACAAAGGCCCTAGAATGAAAATGAAGAATATCTGGTAGTAATATGTACGATTTGCCTGGAGAAAACAAGGCTATGGGGAAGCATGCTACTTGTCTCCAAGTAGCTGAAGGGCTGTCATAATGATGGCAAGTTTTTGCAAAAGTGGCGACAAAAAACTATGGATATAAGTGACAAAGAAATTGATTTTGGCTAAATAGAAAAAAAATATTATTAGTAAGGATTATTCAAAAACGGAACAGCGTGTTTCTGGAAGTGGTAGACTCTCCTTCACTGGAGGTATATAAACAGATGGCGATCTGTTGAGGATCCTATAATAGTGGAGTCCTCTTTGGACATGAGGTTGGACTACATGATCTTCAAAGTCTCTTCCATTCTGTTATTCTAAAATTTGAGTGGCCATCAAATGGGGTTAAATTAACAGTTATATTTCCTGCTCTGTTGAAGAACGGTGAATGGGAAAATAGGGATAGCTAAACATTTCCCTAATAAAATTTGGGAACCCATCTTATCAATATGTAAGTAAATACAGATTATTAAATATTAAAGTAAATACAAATATTAAATTGCACTTTAAAAAACCTTCTAGATCACTAATCTCCATAACCAACACTTAAGTAGAATCATACTTACAAGATGCTGAACAGTCTGCACTTCAAAGCTAAATGTCCTGATACATAGTCCCCAGGTGAACATGCATATTATAACAGCTATCTGTTTAATTTCACACATCCCCTAATAATAAAATGCAGTCCGCATCTCAAAAAGACTGTATCAAAAAGACTTATAGTTTGTGAAAAAAGATGATTGTAATGTATTTTTTAAAAGACTGCAAATTAGTAAGGAAACAGGACAAAACACACTTACAAATGTACATATGGAAAACAGGCACAAGTTGGAAACAGACTGTGTTCAACACCCAACATGTCCTATATGGAGTGCCAACATAATGCAGTGGTTAAGGAGTTGGGACTAAGATTGGAGAGGCTCTGGTTCAGGTCTACCTTCAGCCACAGTTAGTGATTTTCCACTAGACTCTCTGCTTGGATTCAATAGGATTGTCATGTGGGAAAAATTGAAAAAAGAGCGTGCTATGTGTCTCATCTTGGGCTCCTGAAAGAAAGACGATTTAAATCTAACAATTGAATAAAATTTTGTTCAGGAGTAATGGTCAGATTTTCTTCTTTTCTTCAAAATTAAATCCTCTTGGATATAATTCATTTATAGTTAAAGAGATTTTCTAAAGGAGCAAGATAAAATAATTCTATTTGGTGACTCGATCTTTTTTAAGGAGTAAAAAGAAGGAATTGGGGGGGGGGGGTGAGTGGGGTTTAAGACATTTTGCTTCTCATCAAAAAGCTTCTTCAGCTCTAATGGAATGATGGAGATTGAAAAGATTTATATTCCATGCAGTTGCCTGGTGATTAGTTTCTTTCTGAGAGTCATTGAGGCCACTTGGAGATTTATGTGCCCTCAGGGTCACCCGAATAGATAAACATCCAAGTGGCCTCAACAACTCTCAGAAAGAGTACTAACAACCAGATGACTGCAAGGAATATAAACCTTTCCATTCTCCACCATTCAATCAGAACCGAAGAAGCCTCTTGGATGAAAAGTGAAATATCTTCAAAGAAAAAAACAAGAAAGTCCAGTTGGCCTTTTGAAAAAGTACTTTTGGGAAAACCATCACCTGAATCACTAAGAATCTCTACATTTGTTTAGTAACCGTTTGAAGCTAGGGCAGTGCTGAAAAAGTGACATGCTTGGTCTTCACACTTATGACCATCACAGCAAGCGCACAGTCACATGATTGTGATTCAGGTATTTGGCAACCATAGAACATTTGTGATGGGGCAGCATCCTACATTCATGTGATTGCCATTTGTGATCTTCCAACTTGATGCACAAATAACCAGGATAAGGTTATCTTACATTGGACAGATTATATGACAACCCAGCTCACTGGAAAAGGGTAGGAATGAATTCTGTGTGCTACAAAACAAATATAAAGGCAAAGATTGTGAATTGCCCATCCCTAATTTAAGATTTGTATTTATCAAACTTTTATAGCAGTTTATGAAATATGTTTCTGATAATCAATATTTTTAAGCTACGAATTTTATTCTTTTTTACCCAGGCAATGCTCAACAACATTCTTTTGTTACTAATTATCCACATACTTCTTGTTCTCTTAATGATCACCTGACTGGCTCCTTAATTAATTAATTCATAATTGTTTCCAAACTTTATTCTTAACTGAATTAATTCTCCACCTCCTTAATTTGTCTGAATATTAAATTAATTGAAGTCATTATTTCTCTGTCTCTTAATAACTCTACTGTTCCAGAGTAGTTTTCCTCCCCTCCCCAAAGAAAATGACTTAGCTCATTTTTAGTAGAATAATAAACTTTATAATCCATTTTTAAATAATTCTCCTGATGTTCCAATTTCATTAAGGAAATCATATATATTTTCTGTGTTTTAAATAGAAACTACTTGCCTATATCTCTAGATATTATTTAATTGTTATCTTTAATTTCTTCTACTACTATCTCCTACTATCTCCTTACTGAGTATCAGACAAAAATGTATATATCTGAAGGCTCAGATTAATATCATTTACTATTGAAAAACCAGCTCTGTTTAAACTGGTAATGTAAGTGTTAAAATTAGCTTCATTTATATTCTTTTCTTAAGTTAGGTTTTGCTTTGTTCCTTGGCAAGACAAAAAGACAAATATTAAAAAATTACAGAATTATATAGAAAAATTAGGTCACTGGGAAAAATAAAAGCAATGAGGAAAAGAAAAAATAAAAGAATAAAAATAAAAATAAAATGTGGTTTATATTTGTATGCATGCAATAGCCTAGGTAAGTAGATAATTAGTTATAATGAGAAACAGAAATGTTTGAACATATGTACTGAATATTCCAAAGCAATATTTGCATAGGGAAAAGTACCCTTAAGAAAACAATTGAAGACATTTAATAAATGGTGGTCAGGTCTGAATAAAATTGTTCTTTGTTATAAGGTTTTTCAGAGCTCTTTGATGTGCCAGTTTTTCAGCCAGAGCGCTTTCTGAGACATTTAAGTGCTGCTAATCTAATGAAAGATGTACTTAAATTTTTCAGTGTTTTGCTATCACAAATCTGGCAGCTAACAAGGAAAAAAGGAGCACTTTTTTATGCTGCATTGATTTAGTTGTCTTAAGTATATGAACAATAGTCCAACACCAGGAATCACTCTCAAACCATTCACCTGGAAGGATTAGTTAATTGGGGTTTTCTATCAAAAAAACAATGGAAAACTCTGCAAATCTGCTTTAACCCAGACAACAAGGAAAGATTACAATTTATATGGTGCAATTTGGATATAGTTTAATGACACATACAGTATGTGCTTCTGCTTCCCAAATAAATCCATAGAGATTTATCATATTAAAATCATGAAATTCAAGAATTTAACACTAACGTCTTTACTATAGCAATAGCAATAGCACTTAGACTTTTATATACCATTTCACAGTGCTTTACAACTCTCTCTCTAAGCGGTTTACAGAGTCAGCATATTGTATCCAGCAATCTAGGTCTTCATTTACTGAGCTCAGAAGTATGGAAGGCTGAGTCAACCTTGAGCTGGTCAGGATCGAACTGTTGGCAGTGAGCAGAGGCAGCCTGCAATACTGCATTCTACCCACTGCACCACTATGAAAGGAAGCAGGTACATATCATACTTCAGAGGTTGTTGATAACCTTAGTTAATGAAATATATATGGTTTATGAAGGGATAATTATGAAGGGATATAATGGTTTATGAAGAAATATAAAAGGAGACCACAGTGATACTTGTAGTTATTGAAAATTGTAGCGAAACAAATAGATTTATAAAATTTAGAATTTACTACAGGAATCCCATTCCCAGCGCAGAAATGTACTCTAACATCTATTTAAATTCTGTTTAAGGACTTTCAACATAGTGTCCATCATTTCATGACGCATTCTGTTCCACAGGTGACCACATTTACAATTAGAAATTATTTCTTTATGTGCAACTAAAATCTACTGCAATATAATTTTAGTCCAAACAAGTCTTCTCTTGTCCACACTAAATCTACCCAGTGCCTCCAAAGGATACTCATAAGTTTTACTTTTCAGGTTCCTTGTCATCTTGATCAATCTCTCCTGGACACACTTCAACTTTTCAATGTTCTTCCTCAAATGTTGCAACCGGATCTAGATGTATCAATTTTGTAAGATGCAGTGCAGAATATGACTTCTCTTGATATAGTCTAAGATTTCATTGTCTACTTGTTTGCATTATACTGTTCCCTCATATTTAACTAGTACCTCTTTGAGATATCCACATCTCTTCATGTACTGCTGTCTAGTATGGTCCCTATCCCATGATTTGTTCATGCTTTGTATTTTTCCTACCAAAATTAAGATGTTGCTTTGTACTGTTGGAATTAATTTTGCTATTTTCTCCTTATTTTTCAACTTATTAAAATCTTCCTAAATTATGATACTGTTCCTTAAGACTTGGTTAATCCGTCTTTATCTATGTTCATCTGCAAATCTTACAGACCTCTAATTTTGTATGAAATTGACATCATTTCAATAATTTATCAACATGTTAAGCACAGAGCATAGAATAGGATCCTGCAGTACTCCATTCAACACATTATTGTTCCAAACTAATTAGTAATAAATCTTACAACATGACACACACAAGGTGCTTAATGTTTATCCCATTACTTAAGACTGTGTTTCTCACTCTCAACAACTTTATGCTGATTGGGGAATTTTGTGAATTAGTTCACACATCTTAAAGTTATGGATGTTAAGAAACACTTAACTAGTTTGATATGGAGGCATGAATGTACACTTATTGATCAACCAACTCTGTATCCATCTAATAGAAACACAATCCAGTCACCATGTTGCCATTTTCTCTACTAGAAATTAATGGGAGGCTTTGACAAAAGATTTCCTGGAGTCAAGATATACTTTGTCTATCACATTCCTGTGTCAACTAAACTTTATAAAGAAGGAAATCAAGTTGATGTGACATGAGCCATTTTTGATAAGCCATTATTGGCACCTGCCAAACAATGTGTTCTTTTCTCAGTATATACAAAATGTTTAATGATCTGTTCAACAGTTTTGCCCAGCATCAACAACAAATTGATCATTGCATGGTTACTTGGATTTTCTTTTCCTCCCTTTGGAACAAAGGAATAACTTTTCCCTTTCGCCAGGTCTTTGTTTTTATATTCATTCTCCATGATTTCTCAAAGATCAATAAGAGGGAGTACGAGATGATATCCTGCAATCTCCTTTAAAACTTAGAATCTCCGATTTTAGAGATTTTAAATAATTCATAGTAACCAAGTGCTTCTGAACCATCTATTGATTGTTTGGCTTAGTTGTCGTGTTCTCTTTAGTCAATTTCTTCACTTAGACTCATTTTAACATAGTTCAGCTTTGTGGAGAAAATCAAAACAAAATAGGAATTTGATCCTCTTTCTTTATTAGGTTTTATCATTTTTAAGCAACAGGCCTACCCTTTAATTTTCGTCCTTTTACCCACCAAACTCCTTTGGTTTTTATTTTAACTTCCTTTTCAAATTTAGGTTCTTTTTCTGCTTTAGTCTTTCTAACTTTCCTTCTAGTTTTTAGCACAGACTTTTCATGTAAAACTAAAATCTGCTTCCATAAGCTCTTCTGTATTTACATTCCTTGAACATACTTATCTTCGTGCTTCATAAAAGAATTATCAAGGAATGGGAGAATATTTCTTCCCTTCTTCCCTTCCCTATTCCTTATCTACTATGCGTGCTCAGAAACTTGTAGAAAAAAAGATGGATTATCAGTGTAATAATAAGAATAGAAATGGATAGCCTATGTGGCATTGCAGGTACAACAGGATTAATTTCTTCATTTAAGGGGTTCTTCCGATATCACTAGGGATATGTTATTCTGTGGAGTTCAAATTATGGGTATTGAACCCACAGACATTCACACTTTAGATGATTCTGTAAAGCTTTGGCACTCAATGCCTGCAGGAACAAATATATAGAAGCTCTCATAATAGTATCTCCAGTCTACCTTCCTCTTAAGAAGGAAATATATTTTTATTAGAACCGAGAGACATTTAAATCTCTGAGAGCTTAATGGAAGATTTATATATATTATATATATTATATATACATATACATACATACATACACACACACACATATCCTGGGAGCTTCTAAGAATAAAAAATATAAACGTTGTTTAAGATATTATCTGAACTTCTCCCACAGGAGGGTTGCCTATGGGCCACAGTATGTCTTTCTGAACTTTCAGTGGCTCTTGCGGTCCAAGGATTTCAAATTGCTCATATCTTTTAGAGACAGGATGAAGGGGCAAATGAGCAAGTGACACAAATTATATTTTACACTCCAACAGCTGAGATAAGGATCTCACTGCTCTTCTGACAAGGATCATAATTACTCAGACAGGGCAGGGATTCCAGCTTGAGTCAGTTCTCCTCTATTGTGATGGAAGGTAGATATGAGTTGGACCAAATTGTCAGGCAATTCTTCCATAAATCCAAAACTCCTTGTGGATAAGGATCTATTCTGATAATGATAGTTCCCTTCTGAGTGCTAATACTGTTAAGAAAGTTGTTGGCATATGGAAGACTTCATCTTTCTTTCAGTCTACTTTTCATGAACACACTTCTTTTCTCATGAAAAACATACATCAATTCTATCCTCTAAAGAACTCCCAGGGATTCTTGTAGTACAAACTTCTACTATATTCCTATAATTGTTGGTGCTATCTCTATTTCATAAATATAAATAGCCAGCAACATAAATAGCCACAAGTGTGTGGCTCCACATCACGAACTAATATGACATCACTGAAACAAATATGTCATTCTTATAGAAATATAGGAATTTTAAAAACTTTTTCAAAGAAAATGCCAGGAAAAAAGCTCACTTGTGATTAGCAGAACACATTGAGATCTTTGCACCATGAAAGGTTAAATTACCACCCTAAAAACACACACCTTTTTCTTAATTGCAATTAAACAACCTGTCAGAGTGCACACGGTGTGACTAGGTGAGACAACCCAGGAGCAAATACAGCACACAGGTTTGCACACAAATAGTGATTTTTATCCTAAAAAGCATATAGACATACAAGTACTTTCCTACAGCCCTTGATATACAGAAGCAAGCAGTAACCCTTCTTTACCAGAGCACATACTGAGAGAAAGAAGAAAGAGAGAGACATGCCCACACAACCTCTGTTTAATATTGCAGCCTCTTAAAGAGGTAGCAGTCCAATAACTCTGCTGACTCATTGCTACTGTTGCATCAGCATTATAACTTTTTTTACAGCATTACAGCACTGCAACCTTACAGCAGCTGGTCAGCTGTTAAATTAGCATTACCCTGACACAACCTACTTTTTTATTATTAGGGAAACATTCCACTATTTTATGTTTCCCCAGGCGTGAGGGTTTGCATGCTAAAAACAGCGGTTCACCAGGGAGAGATGTATGCCTCTGCAACATAACTATTTTTTCTAGAGGCAAAAAGCCTGTTTGGAATTGTAGATGTTCCATGGAACAACCAAATAGTATATCAATTGGGTACATCTGTGCTGCTTAAGGTCTTCTGTATAGTACTTAGAAGGATGGGGAAGCCACTTACAAGAGCAAGGCTCAAAACGCCATATGCAAAACATAACTCAGTGTGTTTCTTCTGCAATAAAACATCAAATAATAAGACCCTGAGTTATTTGCCAGTGAAAGCGAGTCTCCTTAATATGGTCAGGCAGCCAATTTTTTAGTGGATATTGCAAAGGGTTGTCACGTTGTTTCTAAGTTGACAAGAATTAAAAGGTGTAAAACAGCACTTCAGTTAGTAGAAAGAATCTCATTCCAGAAGCAAATGCTATTTTGGGAATAAGGAAGGAAAAACTTTGAAGGTTTGTATACAAAAAGCAAATCTATTCTGGGGGCTCGGGGTTAGTGGTATTTTCAGGAAATTGCTGCTTCAAAGTTGCTTTGGGAACCCAGAACAGAGAGAAGCTTTGCCTTTTTAAAGCTATCTCAAGCATGTTCCAGAACTGGAAGAGGTCCCTGCAGTCATGTGAAGCCTCTCCAAAATATGAATCACATCACTGCTGCGGTACCGACAAAATGATAACTCACTCTAACTTTTCCTCCCATATTTTTTTAAAACTACCTTTGCAGATTGAAGCACCCCATCAAGGCAAAGGATGGGCTTGCATAGGCTTCGTATACATAAATGTCTCAGTATGATTTTCTGCCTACTGTTTCTGCTCAGCCAAGAGACCCACAGATCAGTCAAAACTCAATGCTTTTTGATGCTGATAAATTCAAAGGCTGTTTTGTCACATAGCTACATAATTATGTAATAAAAACCAGGAAGAATATTTATGGCCATAAGCAAGTTTGAGACATAGATGACAGGTAGATGATAGATGATAGACAGACAGACAGGCAGGCAGACAGACAGACAGACAGACAGGCACACAGACAGACAGGCAGGCAGGCAGACCTTCTTTCTTTTCGGATGACCACTGCAAAATCCCAAAACAATGAGATACTGGAGAATGACTGGTTTACAACCCTTAAAGAAGTTCTTCTCTATTTAGTACCAACTCCTATCAGAGATCAATCACCACCAATGCTATTCTTTCTTTTGTTGTTTCTGCATTTGCTTTCAGTCTTTTTCTGGCAATATGTAGTGCTATAGTTTCCCATTGCCTTTCCTGTTGCTCTTATATTACCATATGAATATCTGCTTTCCCATCATTGTGTACACAACTACAATTGTCCCAATTAACACACTTCTGTCTGTAGTTGCTCCTGACAGAGCACCTGATAGCATTCCTTAAGGAGGCACAAAATTGTCTTTAGATACATGTGGCATTTTGATCAATTCAGTAACATTTTTTTTTCAAATCATGATATTTTTATCAGTCAGTAATATTTCCCAAACATGACACTGACTATATCCTGCTAGCATTCTACAAAGTTTACACTGTTGTTTATATTAAATATTTTATTTAATGGCCATTTCACCATCCACAACTCATTAGCCTAAAGAACTGTAGGTCGATCCAAGTAAAAAAAAAATTTATTTTTTCTACAGCGTGGATCAACCATATGGTTTGCATAATCAAGCATCTTGCATCAAGCAAGTCACTTTATTTATTTTTTTCATTTCATTTTTATACTTCTGGTATCCTTGTCTAGATTATTTTCTTTTAAAATAATCCACATTATTTGGATTGATGTCTAACCAATCCAGATATCAACTTCTTTATGATCTGAGAGGGAAAAGAATGATGCTGATACAAGGATGGAGACTTTCCCAAGGAAATGAGGCATTATTTAAGTTTAATAGTAGAAAGGAAATCATACTGCTGCCACACAGATACTAATGGGGTGAAAGTGGGCATTGTAAAAAGAAATTGTTTGATTAGCAAGCTGCGACCTAGAAAATCGCAGGAAGTTAAATTGGATGACCTGGGGACTTTATAGTTTGTGAATATTCCCATTACAGAAAAGCAGAGTAACTGAATCATTCACGCAAAAGACTTGGTGAGGCTAAAACATTTTCATGTCACAAGGACATGAATCTTCCTGCAAAGAACATCGTTTTCAAAGAATAAAAGTAGCAGGACTAATTGACTTATTTATATCCACATCCTTACTTTGCAATCAAAACTAAGCTAGAATGTTAGCAATGCATGCATTTAGTATGATTTGCTCCAATGTACAGATTTCGTTATATGGGATATTTGTTTTGGCTTATTAAGAAGTTCTCAGTTTATTACAACCCTTATATTAACTGTTGAAAAAGCATATTAAAAGCACAGTTTGTCAACAGCAATCTGGAAGCAGATATGAAATTCTATGTAACTGTGTCTTTAAAAAAATCTAATAACTGTGAATCTGTATTCATTTTGCTTTTTTTTTCCTTTGAAGCAGCTATGCTTATGTACAATCAGAATGGTGTTCAAAAATTTAGAATGATTACTGAGTGATTCTATAAAAATGTAATTAGCAGACACATTGAAGTTGTTCAGGATAGCAACCCTTGGTTTAATTGGAAAGACTAATGTGCTAGCAAAATCATGTGCAGAATATGCAAAGAGTGTTGACAATTTCCTTACCATGTGAAATAAATGGATAAAAGAGGATTTCTCCCTTATTTCCTCACCCCAAGAATATAATAGATTTTGACTAGTAATGATTGCTTATAGTCTATCAAGTTATTTTCAATTCCTAGTAATCAAATAAATAGATTTTCCTCTTGATGCTCTATCCCTAAACTGTTTGCTGATGGCCCTCTTCTATCTTGCTGCTAGTTGTCCTCTTCTTGTCTTTCCTTTAACCTTTCTCAGCATTACAACCATTTTGCAATATGATGACATAATGAAGGAGGATAATTTGAGCCTGGTTGTTTGTGCCTTGAATGAGGACTATCAGATAATGTATTTGATGATCCACCAGTTAGTTTTCTTGGCTGTCCACTATGTTCTTAGGAGTCTTCTCCAAACTTACATTGAAAGGTGTAAGCGCACCTCCTATCCTAACATCCGACTTTCACTTCTATAGAGTATCATGGGAAATACCATGGCTTGCATGATTCTGATCTTTGAATACCTTTTCCAAGGACTTCATGGCTGTCTACTGAGTGTTAATATATGGCATATTCCTTGACTGTTTGTGACTTTACTCTTGATGGTTGATTGAAATAAGATTGGCTTTCTGCATTGTATCAGCTCCTGAGATGTCTAGTGTTCCAATTGCTTGACTTTTGTTCCTTAAGGCAGTACATGAGGAGTAAAGATAGATCAGTTTGTCTGCTTTTCAAGGGAACACAGTGGTGCATTTAAGGATATGTCACTGTACAATAGGCAATGACAAGCATTCAGGTATTTATTCTGTCTTAAATGAGGCTTGTAAACTGGCTTTGGGAAACTACTGGCATTCTTGCCATCAGCATTGGTACCCATTTTTTTAAATTTCTCTGGAGCAGAAACTATACAAAAGCAAAGACATCCTTACTCTACTAAAACCCTACTTCCATTTAAGTCATACTCCATTAATGTTGGGTTGTGCCATACAGAATACAGAATAACACTATTGGAAGGGACCTTGGAGGTCTTCTAGTCCCTCCCCTGCTCAAGCAGGAAACTTTATATCATTGTGGACAAATGGCTGTCCAGTCTCTTCTTAAAAACCTCCAGTGATGGAACACATACAACTTCTAAAAGCAAGCCATTCCACTGATTAATGGTTTGAACTGCTGAGAAATTTCTCCTTGGTTTTAGTTGGATCTCTCTTTGATAAGTTTCTACCCGTTATTTCTTGTCTTGACCTCAGGCTATTTGGAGAATAAGTTGCTTCCCTGTTCTATGTGAGAGCCTCCCAAATATTGGAAGATTGTTATGATGTCACCCACAGTTCTTCTCTTCATTAGACTAGATATACTCAATTCCTGCAACTCTTTATCATATGTTTTAGCCTCCAGACTCCTAATCATCTTTGTTATTGTTCTCTGCACCCTTTCTCAAAATCTTTCTTGTATCGTGGTGACCAGAATTCCAAATGCAGTCTTACCAAGGCGTATGTAGTTGTACTAATCCTTCTTGTGATCTTGATACTATTTGTCTGTTGATGTAGCATACAACTGCATTGGTTCTTTTTGGCAATTGCAGCACACTGCTGGCTCATATTTTAGTGGTTATCCACTGGGACTCCTAGTTCCCTCTCACAATTATTTCTGTTAAGCCAGGTACCACCTATGATCCTATTCTTTATATGTGCATTTGTTTTTTCTTGCATAAGTGTAAAACCATACTTTTCTCACCATTGAATTGCATTTTGTTGGATAAGTCAGTGTTCAGGTCAAAATCTTTCTGGATTTGAGCCTACTTTCTATTCCCTCTAGCTTGGTCTCTTCTTCAAATTTAATGAGTTCTCCTTTTATCCATCTGTCTAAATAATTTATGAGGACATTGAAGAGTACTGGGCCTAAGACACACCCTTGAGATACCCCACTGGATACTTTCTCCATGTAGATGTAGTTCCATTAAGGTCTACACACTGAGTGCGGTTTTTCAACCAATTATGAATCCATTTAGTGGTAATGCTTTCTATCTCACATTTTTCCATCTTATCACAAAGTAGATTGTAGTCTACTTTATCAAATGCCTCATTGAAGTCCAAGTATACTAAGTCCACAGCATTTTACTGATCCATTAGACACATTGTCAAAGAAGGCAGTAAGATTTGTTTGCTATGATCTGTTTTTGACAAACCCATGTTGTCTTCTAGTAATAGGTTCACTTGCTTTTAGGTATTCACAGATCTGTTGCTTGATTATCTTTTTCAGGATTTTCCATATTGAAACTTGATCATTCCAAACAAATCATGATGCATTCTTTGACAAATAATATGTGAACACATGATATAGTGACTGAAGGCAGTGATTAAATTTTGCTCAATGGGAATGTTATTATGACATACTGAGTTCCATGATGCAGCATGGAAAGATGATGCAGAAGATATGGAATGGCTGTTCTGTTGTCTAAGCAGTGATGTAGTAGGCTAAGACCACCTTGTTTAGATTAAAAGTCAAAATGCAGACTACACAATAAATTTGTTATGATTTCTGTTGACATAGGAAGTATGGAGGAGGAGGAGGAGGAGGAGGAGGAGGAGGAGGAGGAGGA
>JANHFL010004754.1:54322-74420 GCA_032468155.1 Oxyrhabdium leporinum
AGTTGTGAACCGCCCCGAGTCCTTGGAATGGGGCGGTATATAAATTTAATTTTAAATAAAATAAATAAATAAATAAAAATAAAATAGGGCTAATGGAGAAATTTGTTTTTAACTATACAATTGATTAGCAAACTGTTGAAAGTTCCCCGGTTCTATTCATTTTTCTTCATTAAATGAGTAAACCCTTTGGTGATGAGTTTAACCCTTTTAAACAATGAAGACACTAATTTTTCATGTAACAATCCCTCTAATTCCACAAACACATGGTTTCCGAGCCACCAGTCCTCAGATAGTATAATCCCAAGATCAGGCCTCTTCAAGTGATACATCAAATCCACCCCTATTAGCTGTTATCCCAATTTAGGGAGATTTGAAATACTGTACAGGGTGACTTCTTAAAAAGACCTAAGTAATTTTTTATTATGATATTAATCAAGAGATCCACTACTTTATTTTTAAAAATTTAAATTAAATCTAATGTAAACTTAAACTTAAATTTAAATAGATGTAAAAATGTTTCTGAAATTGAAATAAGTAAAACCTACTAAGAAATAAAAGAAAAACAATACAAATATCAAGAATTTTAATTAAAATGCAAAGGGGAAAAACCCGTAACTTTAATACTGTCAACTATGTAAGGTCTCAAGTTCAGTTAAGATACAGACCTAATCAATGGGCAGCCTTGCTAGATCAGACAAATGTCCATGTAGTTCAGCAGATGTCATTGGGAACCCCATAATGAGAACTTCAAAGCAATAACTGTCTCCTCTTCTGCTATTGCAACTGATATTTAATGACAAGCTACCTCAGAACAAGTGGCTTCTTCCTAACTATTACTAATCAGTAACACTGAATAAACCTTAGCATTACGAGTCTTTGAGAAATTCATTTCTCTGTATCTACTTTCTCTATACTACATAATCGTGTTAGGTTTTTAAAAGATGTGCCATTAATCTATTCTCTCTAGTATTACTGTGTGAATGGTAAGATGCTATTCATTGTGGTCAGATACTACTTGTTATAACCAGTAGCTCCTTAGAGGACAGACAAATTGCCAACCGTTTGTTTCAATATTCTGAGCAACAGTTTGCCTATCTGCTTCCAGCTTAATTTCAAGGTTGATTAATATCTGTTTGTTTCCAGAGAACTGATTGTGACATTGATTGATTAATATGCAGTACTAGAGTACCATCGTATGAGGAGCAATAGGTCTGGAAAACACGAACTATTTCTTCAATTGGATTATAGTTGTACATTAAGAATGCAAGATTTAACTTTCCTGAAAAACATCTAGCTTCATTTGTGCCTTAAAAGTACATTTAATCAAAGGGGCAGCATATTTGGCTCCTCTTCCAAAGTTGGGTCATTTCTTCTATCTGTTCCATTACCATTTCTGCAAACATCACTTCTAAAGTAGGGAATATTCTGTAATTGTAGAAGATCCTCAATTATTTTAGAGCCCTGATTACAATAGGATTATGAATTGCACTGCAGTATCAGGCATACTTACCTATTCTTGCGCATGCAATTGGTAAGATCAAGTAAGCAACACCACAAATTTCATTAAGGTAACTCTAATGTTACTCTGGAATAAAGACAGAACCTTAAGAAACTAATAGGAATTGATCGGCTTCCATTATACTAAGGCAATTAAAGTGGAGCCCAAAATTCTCACCACCTAGGCTGAGCCCATTTCTAAGGTATACTACCTGATTCAGTCTTAGCTTTGTCATAATCTTTCACTTATCTACACAAAAACATCCACATATTTTAAAAATTATTAAGTACAGGACAACAATTGGGGTGAAGGGCATCCAAGTTTGAAAGAAGAGCAACATTTAAAGTAAATGCTATGAGCAGCACCTGAACAATGCTTCTGTTAAGCATCCTTACATTCAAGAAACGTTTCTATTGGGCCAAAATAAAATTGTCTGGAAAAGAATAGAAAAGTGAGGTCATTTGGTTTTACATGGATAATAATTACTTATTTATATAACCCTCTTTTCCATTTGCACTGTAAATAGTTTACAACAAGATCCATTCCACAGCTGTTTCTGAGTCAAAATACAGAGCAAGCAAAGCAATTCAGTACATTTCAGTACATTTCCACTGCTATTCTTTGTTTCAAACTTACTCTCTTCATTTCAAATATACTTCCCATCATCTCTGAATTTCAGCAATTTATAACCATTAACAATTTTGTCTGCCAAATTGCAGCAAATATGTCTGCAATGAAGGATGGTTGGAGGGCAATGCAATTCCACTCAAGAGCAACATTGCTGCCACTAGACAGCAGTGGCACTCAGAAAAACTCACTGCTTCCCTAGGTGGGATTATCAGTCATTACAAAAGACAAAACTGGAACCAAAAGTTAAGAGAGAAAGTGCAGAAAGCAGAGTAACAGATGGACACTGTGGAATATCATAAAAATAGAATCACTTTTCCCATCGGTTCTGACCAGTTGGAACAATGATGGTGTGCAGGTCTTCTCTTGGGTATTGAAGGATTTTTCATTGGATGTACATTCTCACTGTCTTCCACAGTTTTTTTGCTCTGTTGTAACTGAGAAGTTCCAATTGCTTTCCATAATCTCCACCTTTAAAAACTTGCCTAGGAGTTTAGAAAGTGTATACTCAACCAATTTTGACAGCTAAATCCACATAGTAAACTGAGTAAACATCAATACAATGATTTCAAAGAATGCATTAGTTCCTACTCCTAAGTGCTCACCTTACTATTGTGCCTTAGATACCCAACTTCTCCAACACAAAGAGGAAATGATTTATATCATTAAAGTAATTCTCCTTAGGAAATTAATTAGATGTCTCTGCTTACTCGCATAACGTGCCACAGATCAGCTCAGCTAAAGTTTAACACTTCCACTTCCTCATGAAATTGACAGTCCTGTTCAGGGTTGCAAGACTGTATCTTGTTAATTTCACAATCCAGAACTGTAATCACCTTTCCTATATATCTCACATAATATTTCTGTCCATACTTTCTCCAAGAAATTCAGAATTCCACATATTACTGTACTTTCAGTTACCACAGGATGTAGCTTACAATATAAAATGCGTATTTTTGGTATGTGTGTGTACAAAAAAGAGAGAAAACATGCTATCTAACAATAGCAAATTATAATAACTTGGGTACAGACTGAGGGATATTGCTTTTCTATCTGATATTTACAACTATTATTATTAGAACAAATTATGCTTACACTGCATTGTGCAGCCTGCAAGCACTTTGCAGCCATTAATTAGTTCATCTTGTGTTGGTGGCCATCCGGATCACCATCAAATTAAGATATGTTTGGAAAACAGTATCAAAATATACAAAAATAATTTTGTTCTCTGGAGAACGCATGGAGGAATAAAAGAGATTGCATTGGGGGTGATTCACTGAAATCTTTTGTGGATTTCCACCAAAAACATCAATGACAGTGGCCCTATTTAACATCCCACTAAATCAGTTTTATTAGACTAGGATGAGCACAGTGGGTGTCAGCTCACATGTTCTCCAGCATGGCTATGAAGCATTTGTTGATCACAGTTTAGTGTCTGTCCTGAACTCTATTATGTGGTTAAATAAAATTAGAAGCAAAAGTTTTAAATTCCTCTTCATGACTTGTCAAGGTGAAAAGGTGAAATATCAGGGGTCCATGGCTCACTATAGCTTGATCCCAATACTCCTTTGTTTTAGCAGGACATATGATCCAAATACTTTCTGAAGATGGAAAATTATCATCCTAATACAATTATGTTAGAATTTTAAAAATCTAGCTCATTTTTCCTTTATAGCCAGATGCAGAATTGGCAGCTTGGTCCATGACAGAACTTTTACACAATAATTCTACTCCTTCTTAATTCTATCAACAGTGAAGTGACAAAGAATCACCACAAACTGGGATAGGAAATAATGTTCTGGAAAAGGCTGTATGTATTGTTACAGAAAAGTAATATCAACAACCACAACAACTTCATATTCTTCGCTTTTTTACTTTTGGTTTACGATTCTTATTACTACTATGACTTAAGTGCAATTCAAGCTTTGGGATCAGAGCCAGAAAAACAATGTACACCATGTCATGTCAACCTCAACCTGTAATAACAGGGCAAAAATCAGAAGGACCCAGTGGCTGTTTACCTCTGCTGAATTTTAAAATACAGCAATTCATATTCACTCATCAAGAAAATGGAAGTAAAAGCAAATATTATGGTCATGTTCATTTGTTTTTTGATTACAAAATATATGTAAATTAAGAACAGCCATCAAGCTCTGGAGCAGTGCCAGAACAATTATTAGTGTCATAAAATTGAAGGAAGGTGATAACAGGGCATTGTGCGCCTGCAAGAAAACGTCAAGCAGCTGCCATCAAGCCCATCTGGAACAGGAAGCCATGCCCATGCCAGAGGGTCAGGTGAGAGATATGTCCTGGCTACAATAACCTGGCTCCTTCTTTTCATTTAATGGAGCACAGAGAAATCTGTTCACTCCATAGTCAAAAGTGTGATAATTATAGAGTAACAAGCTCTACTGTCATTCTGGAGGCAGCATCCCCAGGAAATCTTGCTCTGCAATCAAGGAAAGAAGTACAATCAGGCCCCTATTCAGGCTTTGTTTAGAAACAGCCCCTGTGGGAGGAAGGAGGCTTTGAGATGTTGCTTTGTGAAGCGGGTAGTAAGGTTGGCTATATGGTACTGTTACTACCAGAGGAGCTCAATGCAAGTTCTTAGCAAAATTTTCACTCAGTCCCACCTGAAAAACCCAGGGAAGCCATAGGAAGGATCTATGTTTGACGTATCTCCTCAAATTGTTCTAAGTAGAAATCTCTCTTCCGAACATAGCAAAGGATGTCAGTGTCATTTTCCACGCTTCATGCCATGTGTAACTGGTGCTCTTCCAATGTTCTCAATTACAATTTCCACACTAGTTACTTGCTGGATTTGAAATGTAATACAACTAGAAGATACCAGTCTGACTTCATTTACTACTGTGCCTTAGGCAGCACTGTCTTGGGCCAATCCTGTGTCAGATGCATACTCAGCCAGTAGAAGTTTTTGTGTAAATGCACAACTCTTCTTGGACTTTGCTTGAATACCCATGATAATTGGATCCTGTGAGCACATTTACAGCACAGATTTAAAAGGTTTCATATTTTCTTTCCTCAGGGAATGGTAATTTAAGAGGAAAAATGGGAATCTCAACTGGAATTCCATTCTCACCAACTTCCAGAATTCTTTAACAAAGCTAGGACAGTTAATCAGAAGCTTTTAATTTTCAAAGAGTTCTTGGAGTGGAGCTTTTCATTAGTTGCTAGTAGCATAACATACACCATTTTTCCTTTTGTTTGTTTGCTACCACAATAAGTGCAATTCTTTTGTCAGCTACACCATCATTTAAATCCTTTAGGACATCATGGGATTATTATTGAATTAGAAATATTTGGAGGAAAAAATATTTAGAAAAAAATTTGAAAAAGGTTTTAAAAGAGAAGCTGATTCTGGAAAGCACGTATTGGATGATAAATCTTTACTTCCAGTTGCAGCACTAAAATTTGCATTAGTTAATAAATACTACCTTGTAATGCTTAATTTTGGACCATCCACTTAAGGAAATAGTTTTTGAAAACAATATCTAAGTTTAAATGTTAAATCTGCAGATTCACATGGCCTGGTTGCAAAACCTGGCATAGTTGGATAGCTGTTAAGTCATCTGAACCTCACCTTTACCAATCTGTTCTTCAATTTACCATTGCATTATAGATGACAATGAAAATCAGATCCCCACTTGTCCTCTAGATATCCTCTACTATTCTTAACAATTATTCATTTATCTATATGAAAAGGTGATGACAAGACTAAAGGACCCATAATGCTTGCTGTCATTTTCATTTCTGTGTAATAATGGAAGTGATAGAAGCAGGGAGGGATTTAGAAATTACTAAATCCAGGAAAAATCTTCCAAAGAGCTTCCAAATTTACATGATGCATAATATCAAGTACTGAGTGCAAGCTATTTCCAAAATCCACGCATCTGTGTTGTTTGTTGTAGAATTTTACCAAGTATTTCTATAAAAGATTTAATTATGCACTTTGTGCATAATGGAAGTGCATTTTGCCTTAATGAATATGTGATACTGTAAATGGAATATGTAATTTTAGTATTGGTGGGGCTGGCTAAGTATTTATTTATATACCCTTTCCTTGCCCACAAAATAAATGAGCTTCTTGTAGTTTTGCCATCCGGAGACACAGGTATCAATCAATAGTTGAGTAATGGCTTCAATTCAGTTGAGAAAATGAATCATTTAAAACAAAACAAAACTATGCACTGCATTTAGCTATTAAAACAGGAACTATTGATTGAGTCCCATCAACTCCCAG
Source organism: Oxyrhabdium leporinum (assembly GCA_032468155.1). Lineage (NCBI taxonomy): Eukaryota > Metazoa > Chordata > Lepidosauria > Squamata > Cyclocoridae > Oxyrhabdium > Oxyrhabdium leporinum. The sequence continues at coordinate 60,709 of JANHFL010004754.1, forward strand.
CAAAAACCAGTGACCAGCTGCAAATCAACACAGAAATCCAAGAAAAAATAAATGGTGTGAAACTATTTAATGCCTCAAGGAGGATGAATAAGTGTCAAGGAGTGGTTGGAAAGGAGAGACATTTCTGCTTCTCAAAAGAGGATACTTCTTGGCACACCAAAATCTAAAACAAATGAGTGATTCAACAGAAGACAAGAGGATCAGAAGACAAATTGCTAAAATTATCTGAATTAATTCATTTCTAATTGAGTTGAACTACAACTACCATAATTCCCAGTCTGACTTGGAACTGTTTAAGCATTTGTCCAATAAATCTAGATCGATCAAGTTGGGGAACTCTACAAAAGGAATTCAGAATCATCTTGCAATACACTCATTTATTGGTAGAACTCAAACTTGATTGCTGCCACTGATACCTTCTGTAGCATTTATTTTGTGTAGAGTAGAGGTGAATTCTTTTTCTTGTTCTTGAGCAACCTGCAGCAAAGCCAAAGTGAGGATATATCCATGATTCATAACTGGATTAGACCTCTGAAGGAGTTAACTTACCCTGGAAATTAGATAGGAGAAAACTAGGGGAGATAAGTGAAAAGAAAGGAAGCATTTTAATAATACAATGAAACAGTTGAATACTAACTCCAAATGAGAGCAAATTGCACAGCAAATTAAATTTATGTTTTCAATGTTTGTTTCATACATTTACAAAGATTCTCACCCAGTCCAAGACAATATAGTTATTCTTCCATCTTCAACCTGGTTTGAACAGTTAAAGACAACTCAAAAATGTTAATCAAAAACATTATGGCAGAATTTCAGCTAAACATTTTTGATCTAAATGCTCTTAATGAATAGACATGATAGTTACTCTTTTTTATTTCTTTGTCATGTAAGGCATTCAAAGAGTCTCTGGCCTTTGCTTTAACCACTATAACTTATTTTAGACAGAGGAAGATGTTAAGATAATTATTTCTTTAATTAACACTTTGCCCCATTTTTCATTTTCATTAAAGACAATGACTATTTTTTCCAAGATGATATGGGTATAAAGCAATCTTTGACCGAACCAGAGAATACAGGAAATGTTTAATGACCAAGCTAAGAATGTACAGCAAACATTGTGAAAATAATTCAGAACCATGATTTATGAACTGGCATGCTAAACCAGCATAACATATTCTTTTTATTTCAAAGAAGATTAAGCATTTTGAAATGCCTAAAATGAGTAGACAAATGTGGCCAATCAGTTATTTTTATACAAAAAATCCTTCAGGAAGAAGTCTTACCTTCAGAACAGTGTTTCCCAATATATCCAGTGGCTGAGCAATCACACTGTGGTTCACCATCCAGAAGAAAGCAAGTTCCACCATTTTCACAAGGATTCTCTGTACACAACCCTTCCATGTCCAGGCGGACTCCTTGGTGTCCCAGAAGCTGAGGTTCTGAATTGCCATATTTCAGGTCCATGATAAATCCTTTAAATGGTGGCTCACCCAGGACACTCTCAAGGGTTAAGGCTGTAGGACGGATATCTGATGGCACACCTCCCAAAAAGAGGTCACTAACAATATTCATATACTGACGTTGTGGACGCACCTCACCAGGTTTGGCTTCACCATCAAGAACCAGAACTGTCCGGAGATGGTTGCGACTAACCATCAAAAAATGAAAATTGCTGTCATTGACCTGCTTTTCTGTAACAATTGTAGCCTCAGCACAGTCTACACTGAACTGCAGCTGAATGCGTCCATCCATCACAGATAAACAGAGAAAGTCGCAGACACCACCATCATCAAAGTAGAGAAGGAGCCCAGCTGAGATGTTTGTCTTCAGTTGGAAGCTTAGGTCACTTCTTGTGCTTGCATCCCAGCGGAGGTAACGAGCCCACTGATTTGGAAGGCCCATAAACTCAAGGCCAAGACAGAGGCTGAGAAAGGTTCCCAACAATAAGGTCACCTTCAAGGTGAAAGAGGCAGAGTGGAGTGAAAAGTCCATTTTTGAAACTAGTGCTTATTTTCTCCTTTGGAAAAACAAAAAAATATTAAAGCCACCTGCACGAGAGAGAATGGCTCTTTAACAGTCACAGAAGCCAGTAAATTCCACAAGAGAGAAAACTCTAAATTGGAGAGGTAAGATCTTACCTGTCCCTAAGAATAGAGAGACCTTTATCCGAGAAGGAAAGAAAATATTGTGAAGATTTTCCAGGGGAAGCAATTTTGTAAGGGTTGGATTTCCACTTATGGCCTTGTATTGCTGACCCTAGATTTTTTCAGTGAAAGATAGAAGCAGTAGACAGCCTCCAGACTACAGCTTCTTAAAAGTGGTGATGGCACCAAAACATGGATAGCAGCAACCTCATCCAGTCAGAGACTCCATGGAAAGAAATGTTGAAGTCTATCTGCATTGTGTCCAGAAGATGACCTATCCCCAATTCCTCACTTGTTGGCAACTGGATCCTAAATAAAAAAATGGGAGAAAGATAAATTAGCTTTACTTATCACAAATGTATTCATCTCATCATCAAAACATTTTACAGGGTTGACTAGAAAACATATATTTGTCCAACTGCTGTTAATGTGTATTTCTTGTTCCAGAAAAGTATTCAATGTACTCATAAAGCTATATCATTTCTCTATTAAAAATGTAAATCTAACTAACAAAAACATATTGCAACCAATACAAAACAAAAACAAAGGACGAAAACCTTATCACAGCAAGCCTAAGATATGTTACAAATTAGGCTGGGAGTCATAGACAGGTCTGGATTCATACGTTGGACTAAATAACCAATGATTTATTGGCTGAGTTTGCACAATACAAGAAGTCATGTACTATGTTTAAAACTTTCACTCATAGATTCAAGGAACATATCATGCCAATACTAAATCACAGTATGGTTTACTATAATGTATGAGTAACATGTACAAGCAGATCTTCCATATTCAAAGATGATCAAGTGTTATGATTCTCAACTCAACAGCTACAAGTTGATTAGATGAATCTTCCAAAATGATATTGGCAGCAAGGTTTATAGTCCTAACCTGAATTCCCAGATGAATATGTGAGAAAAGTTTATATTTAAGGTAACCTAATCCGAAGTTATATAGGGCTTTAAAAACTTTAACAAGTCCTTTGAACTTTGCCTAAAAGCAGAAAGAAAGACAGTGGAACTGATATAACATCAACATTATGTATTTTTTTCTCCTTGTGGTTTTCTTCATATGTTTTGACAGTCTAGTTCCCACAATTCCCAGCAATATGGCTAGGAATTCTGGAAGCTGAAAGCCAAACACATCTGGAAGCACCAGAATTAGAAAGGGTGCTCTCAGTTGTGAGCACTAAACACAAATATGGTTACCATATTTTGGGACATATGAAGCATTCTGATCAAACTCTTTTCAAAGAAAGAACTGCAGAAGCTACATTCATATACTGTATTACATGTAACAGGTTCAGTTTGTTTCCAAGTTAGTGTGTTGAATGAGTCCAGCCATTGTGTTTGTATAATTTGTTCATTATATACTGTGTATCCAGCCAAATACAAAAAAACATAGTTAAGCAAAACATGACTTAGTAGGATATATGCGTTACAATTAGCAACTTATTATATGAAGAATTTCAAAAAGCCTTTGTAGCCTCTGCCATCTTTTCAAGTTATTGTGAAAAGTAAAATACTTTCCAAGTAAACTCTCAACAATTTAACTGAACTGTACACGTTATGCCAAAAAAAGTTAGAAGCTGCATACAACTCTTCCACTGTACCTGTACTCAAATATACAACTTCTATGCCAATTCAAATCACTAATTCAATAGTTATTGGAGCAAAATTAGATGGATGGATGGATGGATGGGAGGGAGGGAGGGGACACAGGATGGCATGATTAGACTAAGAATGGACTGATCCTGATCTTGTAAGGATACACAATTATTGAAGAAGCTATTATCCTATAGATAGCAAATGGGTTGTTCCATGTCAAGTGGTCTGGGGGTCCTTGCTTGACCACCAGGGATTTCAATGAAATTTTGTGTGAACATGCACACATGTCCCCAATGAACATTGGTAAAGTGTTATGTGTGCCAATGCAATACTTGCGGAGATATAGTCATTTGTTTGACCCCATACCACAGCCTTCTACAGTATGACACTGAGGTTCCAGCAACTTTGAGACATAATATCTCCGGCAACATTTTGTTGAGAGAAACAAAACTTGGTCATCTTGTACAACTTGTTGTGCTCTATCAAAGAAAATAATAAAAACATTCTCATGAGCGATCTCCATCTAGATAATTTGGAGCAAATTTGGCCAAAAATATTGCGGCTCGAAAAAAGGTTAAAGTTTGGCTTTTTATATCACTGGAAGGAAAGGTATGATACACTTTGTGATACTTTGTGCTTAATAATTTAGCAACACAAGGTTTTCGAATATAAAATTTCATTCTCCTACTGCTTTCCAATAGTTCAGAAATTGCGTATAAAGTTGGCTGTTTTGTAAAAACACCAAAAATAGGGTATTTTCAGCCCGCTTTTACAAAAACGGACCTTCTGGAAACTCTGTTAAATCATTCTCATAAGAAATAGAATGTTTCAAACCCCCTAAAAAAGTAAGGTTGATTTTTCATCACTGACATATAAAGTCCTAATACTGACACCGACTGATCTGTTCAACTTTTGAGACAGAAACATTCACGGAATTAAATATATATATATATATATATGTTCCACAGGAAGAAATCGAAGAAAGTAAGATGCTGCAAGAAGAAAGATGGAAAGTTTGCAACACAATAGCTTGCACAAGAGATCATCACCAGTTTGTGCCAGTTGATTTAAATTCAATTTCTGTCAGCAAAGTTTCAAATGACACGATTAACTTTGTGGCCAAAATGTCCAATATTGTCAATTCAATTTTAAAATTGGCCAACATATTTCCCAGTTTGCCTGCATTTATGACAAAAAATGGTGAGTAGGCAACATCGTGGAAATTTCAATCAAACAAAATGATGTGCTGGTAACATTTACAGATCCGCGAGGCCCTGCTCATTCATTTTATTGGCCTGAAAGACAAGATGTTTGCTGGGTTCCAGAACCACATCTTATTTGCAGCGCCTTCAGTTACATTGCCAGGTCGAAAGTATCAATTCCCAGAAGCGACACTAAAGAATGTGGCACATAAATTCAATAATAAACAAGCAATCATTGGAATATGGCAGTTTGTATGAACAATATGGACTTCAGCTTGGGAACCATATAAGATACCCACACAAGGCTTTGGAACCTCAAGGAAGAAACCAAACTACAAATCTGGGATCCTAAACCAAGAAACCCACCCATGGCTGGTATTGCACAGCTATTGGGTGTGCCCTCTATGGCGATGGGGTTGCTGATTCAAGTGCCTGAATTGGTAGTGACAATGTCACCATGGACCAACGCAATCTAATAGAAGTAATAATGGCTATATGAAACAAACAAGATGAAAAAAATAATAGAATGCATGTGACATTGCCATAGCAACGTCCTCAACTTTGTCCCTATTTTAGGGCTTTATATGTCAGCAATGAAAAACCAATCCTAGTTTTTTAGGGGGTTTGAAACATGCTTTTTCTAATGAGAATGATTTAACAGTGTCCAGAAGGTCCTTTTTTGTAAAAGCAGGCTGAAAATACCCTACTTTTGGCATTTTTACAAAAACCATCAACTTTACACTCAATTTGTGAACTATTGGAAAGTAGTAGGAGAATGATATTTTATATTTGAAAACCTTGTGTTGCTAAGTTATTATGCACAAAGTCTCACATTTATCATGCCTTTCCTTCCTTACAACATTGGGTTGTAAGCATGAACTAAAACAGAAATTTTATAAGGCAAGCAGATCACTGTACATTCAGATATACCGCATTTCTTTCCTTTTAATGTATACCAGGGGTGTCAAACTCACGTCATCACAGTGGCATCACATGACGTATCATGACTTTCCCCTTTGCTAAACCGGTCGTGGGCGTGGCCAGTGCATGATGCATCCAGCCCACAGGCCACAAGTTTGACACCCGATGTATACCATTATACAAAACAAAACAAAAGCTAGGAAAGCACTCTTTTTCTAATCCAAAAGCAAAATATGATGTCAGCATTCACTGACTAACAAAAAACAATAACTGAAGCAGCCTGGACCTTGTTAGCTTAAATGTTTAAAAACAAAAATGCAATCGTGAAAACCAGAGGGAGAGTAATTCATTGTAATTGTTAATAATGAGTTCAAACATACGCAAGGAAAGTAGCTGGAGGCCCCAAGGAATCGGTGGTCTGTTTGGGGCCTAGTAAAGTAACAGAGAGAGTCATTTTGTGTAATAGTTAAAGGCTAGAGAACAGGAGCTCCTGAATTGCTGCCTTGCCTTACAGACTAAGCCAATTGGGTAACTTTTGGCCAATCATTCTTTTTCCCCTAGCAGGAAGGCAATGGCAAACCACTTCTAAATTTTTACCAAGAAAACTGCATGTTGTATGCACATACACACAGTAGAACAGAACATGCATTGTGTTTGCCTTTCTCATATCAAGAGTACCTAATAAATTATTTACAAAGTAGAAAGATAAGGAGGGAGAAAGACTAGAGAAAGGGTCTAACAATTGAAAAGAATAGAGATACATGTTGGAAACCAGCAAGCCATGTGCTCTCTCTAAATGCCTTTCAGAATGTGTACTTCCATAATTCAGTACTGGATAAGGGTGTCAGCGTTCCAATGAACCCCCCCCCCCTTGTCCATTCAGCACTCGGAAACAAAGTTCATCAAAGTAAGGATTTATTGAGGAAGTTGTATTGGCACATCTGGGAAAAACCTGAATCTGTAGTTCCAGGTTTTTCCCTCCCCAAGAGAAATTCAAAGATCACATGGCCCAATCCAACTCCATCCCAAAGAAAGTCCTTCCTTCTGCCACTCCTCCTCCAAGTGCAGGTTGACATGTCCTTGACTCTCTGGGGAAGAATGTTGTGTTTAATCTCCCCAGCTCAGTGTGACTATCCCCCCTCTCATTTTCCCAGGCACTAATTGTGTCAGCCGCAGAGGCCTTCTACAAATATGGCTCCCAAAGCTGACAAACGATTTATTTTAAAAATGTGTCTTAAATCAAACCTAATCCAAATTAAGCCTTTCTGTGGGGTAGAACAAAGACAATAATAAAACCTGATAAAACCCCTTGCTTGCAGGAAAAAAAGCAGGACTCATGCAAACATCTTGGAATTAAAGTGAAGAAAAAAGTAAAACTAGGTATGAGGAATTTGTTATATTGTTCCCCTAAATATGAGTCATTAGTTTAAAAGATGACACATGAAACCTCCTGTACCTAATTACTTATTTTGTTTCTTAGCCACTAAAGACACTCTGGAAAAGTCAAATCCCCGAACAGAGCTCAAAGCAGTTCGTTATATCACGTTGGAATATCACATTAACAAGAAATGTCATCTTGCTCTTGAACACAAGTGCTTGTAGAACAGACACATGTTTGGTGAATAAAGGCATCACTGATTTGGAAGGAACTATTTTGAAACAATCCAAACTATGTAGGAAATTATGATTCTTTTTTTATATATGGGTGCTGATGTTTTGGTTTCTCAGACAGAAGTTGGATTGAAGAGATTAAGAACTTGACTTCTGATTTTGCAGAAGATAACCTGAATGTAAACTAAGCTCAACTTGTAACAACGGTAAAAAATGGCCTATTAAACACAGATGGCAAGTAAACAAACAATATAATAGGTGGGATACTATGAATATTTGGGAAAAAGTATAAATTCATGGAGAGTACAATCATCACATGCAGAAAATCATGCTCAAAACTTATTGACATTTTGAGTTTGTATTGCATACCACCAAATTTGTTCAGCACTAAAAGATTTAAATAGTAACAAATTTACCTCTTTTGTTTATCAGGTGCACACATGTAATTATTGCTACTATATATATAAAGAACCAGAGGTTACTGAAAACAAATTGCATCAAGGTTCTTTTTGCTGCTCTATATGTGTCCCAGATACGGTACTTCACTTGGAGTAAGCCAAACCTCTGTAGATGCTAAGGCATGGATTATCATGTTTATTTTATTTCTGGTAGACTAGCTAGACGTACATTATTCTTTCCATTCAAATTGGATCTTTTTATGTGTAAATTGGCCAGATTTGGTCTGTCCTCCAGTTGTTTAGTCTCTGGGAGTCATGGTTAATAATCAGTGAGAAAGGTACAGCATAGTAATATCATGGTAATATGTGCCAGAATCTTAAGTGGATAGAGATGGTGGATTCTGCCAATTATCTGGGCAATTCTTTGCCAGCAGGGAATATAAAGTGCCTACTCTCTGACATAAAACTGTGTCTTTCTCAATAGAGTCAAAAGTGATTGTAATGATTCACAGCTATCATCTTTGATAGCAATGAATCTAGATAACTTCTCTTCAACTCTGAATACCTCTTCTTGTAAACTTAAATCAATATAGCATTGAACTGTGCAGTTTTGCATATTCTTTCTTCTTTTATTCATAATTGCTCTTACAGAACTCAAACTTCTGAAAGAACATTTGTCAGGAAAAAAATCAACAATTTTACTATTAATATTAATACAATAGTTGTGGAAGAAAAAAATGCTTATACCTGAGGGTATTTCACAACACTGATTCTTCAATATAATATGCCCATGGATTAATTCTATAGCTTTTCAAGAAGAAATGCTCTATTTTTGTCTTAGAAAGTTATTTTAAAAGAGAGAGGAACCCATAGGATACTAATTAATAATAATAGGCTATACAAAGAGGTGTGTGTGTGTGTGTGTGTGTGTGTGTGTGTAAGAACTGTAAATTTCACAGTAAAAACTTATATCAGCATGTACATATGTCAAATTTACAACCCAGAATAGATTGAAAAAAATAATGCACTAGTAACAGCAAATAAAGATCTAGAGAAAAACTTTGAAAAATGAATATAGTTAATCAAAATAGGTTCCCTACCAAAATAAGTTGAAAATAATAGAGCAATCAAATTGTCAGCCATGCTACATTAGGGCAAATTAGAGCTTTGATCTAAGAATATGGCTGTAAAATGCATGTGTGTTCATTATTTTTTTATATAGTTTAAAACTATTTCAAGCAGTATCTGCACATTTGCATCAAAATGATACCATACATGGACAACTATTGTGATCCGTGGATCTTGCCATGTTATGGCTGGTGGCAATGGCTGCTCATAAGCACTCTGGCCAGTAATATGATAGTTTTACTAGAGATTTCTAGATAAAGCCTCTCATTTTTCTAGGGTTTTTGTAGACTACTATTAAGGCACAATTTGGCATAACTTATCTTTCTAAGCTGTGAGTTGGGCAACCATATAAGTCTCTTTAATTAATTAAATAAATAACAAATGGTGTAGAATAATTAATTAATAACTGACTCTCTATGTAATAATTATAGTATTTACATGAACACCATCAGGAATGAATGAATTAATGAATAAATAAATAAATAAATAAAGCACCTGAGGGTAGGACAAGAAGCAAAGGGTGTGGAAACTAATCAAGGAGGGAAGCAACAGAACTAAGAAGAAATTTCCTGACAGTTAGAACAATTAATCAGTGGAACAATTTGCCTCCAGAAGTTGTAAATGTTCCAACACTGAAAGTTTTTAAGAAGAGATGGGATAACCACTTGTCTGAAGTGGTGTAGGTTTTCCTGCCTAAGCAGGGGGTTGGACTAGAAGACCTCCAAGGTCCCTTCCAATTCTGTTATTCTATTCTATTCTAAATATCTGTAGGCATATCTGAAGAGCCATTTTACCCTGACGGGACCAGCCCACCCATTCATTCTAGCAGAAAGGGCTTCTTCAGATCCCATCTGCCAAAGAATTTCAGCTGGCAGGATCCAGGAGAAGAGCCTTTTCTGTTGTGGTCTCCACCCTTGGAATATTCTCCCACTGGAAGTGGGGTCTGCCCCCACAATCCTGGTCTTCCCGAAGAGCCTAAAAGCTTGCCTCTACTGCCTGGCCTGAGGCCCCCAAAGAATCACACTATGTTGGGGATAACTGATAGAGTAGAGAATATCCCCACTCCCAGAGCATCCATTATCCTTGTTTTTAAAATTTTTAACTTTTCTATTTAACTCCCTTAATTTTAATTGTCTCCCATTGACTTTTTTTAACTTGTTATTATATTGTAAGTCTCCCAGGGTCACTGTATGAGCAGCATAAAATTTTGAATAAATAAATAAATTTATTATCACAAAATCACTAAACGTATTGAGCAGAGACTGTAAAGGGAACATCTGTTCCCTGTATATGGTGTTTCCAATATACATTTGAACTTGCAGATTTACCTAATGTAAATAAAAACAAAGTCAGCTCACATTATGAATTAATATAGCATACAGTTCAATCCTGAGAGACTATAAAATAGAAATCTCTAGAATATCCAAGTCTATACTATGAATATCAGGTGTACTGTAAACATGCCCCACAATTCTTCATCATGTAAAGTGCAAAAAATCCTGAAATCTAGATCCCACCTTACCCTCTTCTATGTCAAAGAGTTATGTCATGTTTCTTAGGATCTATGGCATCTAGAGTATGCCTGACATTGTTCTAGGTAACAAGAAGATTCACAAACTTGAACTGCAATTGACTACAATTAAAGAAAAACTTTGAAGGGAAGGGAAACTCAATAAGTACTGTAAGCAATTATCACAAAGTGTCTATGGAGATTCTCAGTCATCCAGATCATGGTTGTCCCAAAGGTGCTTTTTAAAGAGGCAACTGGACTTTCTGGTTTTTCTCTGAAGACATTTCGCTTCTCATCCAAGAAACTTCTTCAGCTCATGGATGAAAAGCAAAACATCTTCAAAAAAAAACCAGAAAGCCCAGCTGCCTCTTGAAAAAAGCACTTTTGGGACAATTATCACATTTTTTAAATCATATTTAAAATAAAAAAATATAGATATCAATAACTATAATTGTAGTATAGATACATATTTGGTTGTTAAAACGAACAGAAAGTCCAGAATTAGAACACACACTTAATAATACATTAGACAATGTTACAGCTAAGTCAGTATCTTTTTGTTCATAGAAAGATAAATAGAAAGTGTCATTTATATCACTGATTTTAAACCACTGATCTTTACAGGAATCCAAATTAATATGTCATGTAAAATCACAACATAATAAGCAAAAGTTAAGGAGATTTACTCTCTATTCTACAGTTTACAAATAGAACAGTAAGGAGATGTGTCATTCCTGGAGACTAAAGCAGTAATTGATAAACACTTAATTTTAGCTACAATAAATAGCCAGCCTAGATAATATTAAGACTTGACCCAAAACAATTTATGTTATACTCTGTAAAATGTTTTTTTTACTTGAGTTACCTATCAAACTTGCAAGAAGCTATACTGCCTAATATTTATCCTTCTGATCTTCCAATTTACTAAAACTACTTACCTCTTGTCTTGACTACTTACTTTTTACTAGATCTAAATCTAGTAAAAGGGCTACTAAAAGGATCTATGGAGGATCTACGTGAATATGTGGGTCTTCTCATCCAACCTTATGTTTATATGGCAAGATAGGATATGTTGTGTATAACACAGACTTTTGTAAGACTTTTTTTCCATCCTTTGCTTTAATTCCCAGAATTCTGTAGAATGAATACATATTCAATAGTGTAAAATATAGCATCCACCCCATCCTATTTTTTGACCATGAAAAAAGCACCCGTACTATTAACAGTCATGTTAAATGCTATATCTGGAAACAGCAGATGGCTTAAGCTGCAATACAAGTTTTAAAAAAATCTAAATTTCTTGCAGCAGTAGGTACTCCAAGACCCATGAGTTAAGTGTAGCCCCCAGACAACTATTTCAGTACCAAAACTGAGAAATTGATTTTAGGATCCAATCTGGGTCGGTTACCCGGGACCAGAGGTTTTGCCTTCTGAGCTTTCAGACTCGTGCTGGAGTTTAGAGAGAAGTTATCTGCAGATGGCTCCAGCACAAGTCCATAGGTTCATAAGACAAAACCTCTGGTCCTGGTAACCAACCCAGATTGGATCCTGCAACATTATCCTGGGACATGTATATTCTCCTTCATTCGTAATTTGATTTTAGCACAGTATTAAAAAATAGGTCATTACTATTCCACTCACCTCTGCTTTCAAGTACTTCAAGAAGTACGTAGACAGGTAATGGGACTACAACATCTTGGTCATCTTTAATACAGATCCTAAGTAGTTGCAATATATTTCCTACTATGCAATTCTCATACTCTCTATTGTTACACAGAATATTCTGCCCAGTTCTGGAAGATGCATTGTAGAGAAAATTGACAAACTTCAGTAAACCTCTGGCAGAATGGTATGGGGAATGGAAATCATAGAAAAAGTTGAAAGATATATTTTATCTCAGGAACACAAGATGGGACAGATGTAACTGCTCCCAAATATCCAAATAACCTTCTTGCAAAAAAAAAAAAAGAGCTAAATAAGTATGGAAAGAATGCATGGACAGAAGTTGCATGGAAAGAGATGTTTATGGCAGGAGCAACTATATATCATCTGAACACATGATCTTGGTAAGAAGAGTGTACCATATTTCATTAGATTAATTTGAAGCGCCAGACAGCTATTTGAGACATTGAACTACTATTGTCTGTTACAAATCTTGCACTGACAACTGGCTTAAGGGTACAGAGTTGTCTATTCTAATTCTAGGAATGGACCTGATTTTCTCCAAAATGATTCATCTACATCTTCAATCCAGATTCATTCCTCATTTCATATTGTACACATTAAATTACACAAGATTCTTTTGTTGGTGTTTTATCTATTCTTAAAATTTGTGGATTTCTGTGACACATGTTTACCCATATTCCCTTCCATATTAATTAATCCTATTTACTTTCAAAATATTATTTTGATAAGAATTCTCTCCCAAGAACATGCCTATTAAATGTATATTTCAATAAAGTGCATTATGACATTAAAAGAAACATAATAGTTTGATGGATAATTATATTTATCTGAGTAGTATGAACAGTAGGTCATTGCCTAAAGAATAGATAAATACAAGAATTACAATTTAGTAGGGTCTTTGGAAGTGAAAGTTGGACTTCAAAGAAGCAAGATGGGAAGAGTATTGATTCTTTTGAATCTTTGGAAAAAGATTGTTGAGAATACCATGGTCAATCAAAACAATCCACAAATGGATTATCAAAGGAATTACCTCAAAAGTCTCACCTGAGGCACAAATTATCCTACTTTAGGCATATTACCTGAAGACCCAGCTATCTGGAGAAGACTCTAATGCTGGGAAAGATAAAAGGAAAAAGAAGGAAAACCAACAGCAAAATATTCTGTTATAGTAGTGATGAATGCCTCATAGGTCCGGCATGGTGGGGAGCAGGCCAAAGACTCCTGGGCTTGGCAAGAGAGGAAGAGCCTAAAGCCTCCAAGGTATAGCTAGGTGGGGAGCAGATTGCAGGAGCACTGCAACAGACATAACTTCAGGTACAGCTCCGTAAGTCCCTTCATTCAGCACTGTTTCAAATGGCCACTGAACAAATGATCATAAGTCAAAGACTACCCATATAATCATATTGGATCTGTTTAAAAAGAATTCAATGGGAAGGAAGGAAGGAAGGAAGGAAGGAAGGAAGGAAGGAAGGAAGGAAGGAAGGAAGGAAGGAAGGAAGGAA
>JANHFL010004754.1:75053-86435 GCA_032468155.1 Oxyrhabdium leporinum
AGGAAGGAAGGAAGGAAGGAAGGAAGGAAGGAAGGAAGGAAGGAAGGAAGGAAGGAAGGAAGGAAGGAAGGACAAATTTCCATCTTTTGCTGTACTAAAATAAATTGAAATGGAATTTTCAGGTAAATCAAAATGATAGGTATTTTTCATCAACTCAACTGAGTCCTTCTTTTCTTAAAACAATCTACACCCTTTTCACCATTTTTTGGCAGCTACATAGTGGCCACGTCCCATGTTTTGCATGAATACTGAAGTAGCATTCAATATGTATTTAATATATTTAGCTTACTTTAATTTGCTTGAGCAGCAGTAGAACCATCTTGATTAATCAGCCAGGTCATGATGAACCATCTGCAGGGAAAGGTCAAGTGAAGATAAAAATTCACAAGAAATTTCTGTACCTTCACGCAAAAACGTTTATACACCCTCCCTTTCTGGAGGTACTGTATATGCCTTAACCATTGAAAGGAATCAGGAAAGCACTGAACAGAATCCATGCGCTGATCTGACAGCTCTGTATTCTTTGCTTCGGAAACTGACTGCTTGAAACACCCACTTGTTCTATTCAAGCTTCCCACTCATGGGCCTGAACATGAAAATAACAGTTCAAGGGAAGCTAGGGAAAAATATAATGAATGACTGCAAGAATACCACCAGGGGAGACTTCTGTGCCTCAGTTGCTGGTGGTCAGAAGGAGTTCCAACACCAAGAAATCAGCAAAGGGACTTATTTTTCCTGCAGAATAATCCATCAATGCTTATTCAATACTGTTCATGGAGAACAACAGGTAAGAGTGACATTAACTGATTGCCAGCTAATTTTCTTAACTATATGCTGGTACATTCTTTTATGAGGCATTAATATTTTTGTAAATGTCTAGCCACATGACAGATTGTTCCAAGATAGAAAAGAAGCTACTTGCTGTACTAACAAGCAGATACAGGTAGCCCTCGACTTATGACCATTCATTCAGTGACCATTTGAAGTTAAAATGCTGTGAAAAAAATAGGCTTACACCCATGCCTGAAGTTATGGCTGTTGCACTATCCCTGTGGTCATGTGATCAAAATTCAGACATTTGGCACCAATGACTGCAGGGGTGCTTCAACTCCCCTGCCCATCTATCTCCCCTATCGCTACTCTTTGGCCTCTTTGCACCTTACCTTGCAGGGAGGAAAGTAATGCCCTGGGAAGTTGCAGCCACCCTAGACCAGTCCTAGCCACAGCCATCATTACCACCTTGTATTCCAAAGTCCATGCTGCCCTGCACTCTGCTGCCCCAGCTTAATTTCACCGTTTGCTTTCTCCCACTGCTGACGAGTCATGCCCAGTCTGCCCCTTTATGTCAAGAATCCCCTTGGTTTTTCTTTGAAGACATTTCACTTCTCATTCAAGAAGAGGATAGAAGCTGAAGAAGTTCTTGGATGAGAAGCGAAACATCTTCAAAGAAAAAACAGGAAGTCCAGTTGCCTCTTGAAAAAGCATCTTTGGGACCCTTAGTTGAAGCAAAAGCAAGCCTCTTTGTACTCTTTGCTGCTGGAGTGGGGTAGATCTTCCTGGTAAGCCACAGATCTGGAGCTGCTTCTTGCTTGCTTCCTTGCTTGTGCTTCTTGCAGCAGACCAGGTAGGCCAGCCCCAACCCAAGACACAAAAAGAAGCAAAAACCAGAAAGAAGCAAGCAAGAAGCAGCTCAAAATCCACAGTGCACCAGGAAACCTTGCTCAAACCTGGTCCAGCAGTGTGGTACAAAGGGGCTTGCTTTTGCCAACTATGCACAAAGGAGCTTCTTGACATGAAGGGCCAGGCCACACAAACCTTGTTAGCAGTGGGAGCAAGAAGATGGTGAAGGTAAGTAGGGCAGCAGAGTTCAGGACTGTAGGGGTGCAAGGTGATGGGGCAGCAACAGCTAAGAGAAAGCTATCAACGCATTTGTATTCCTGCCCTTTGTGTCCCGATCAGTGTATACCTTATGACAGCATGACATAATGCAATGAATGTTGCTAGTTTCTGGGCAAGTTGTGTTTAATTTGTACATATTTAGATGCTGTATTTTATATTTTAAATTTCATGTCATATAGTAGGCCTTATTTTAATTGTGATGCTTCTGAGACTAATAAACAAACTTTCAGATAGGTTTTTAAGTATTCTGTATTGCATACACTTTATTTTGCTGTATGGGCTTCTGATGGCATTGCGGCCCTGATGCACATAACTAGGCAGACATCTTGAACTTAGCTCAAAAAGCTGTTAAGAGTGTTTAGCAGACTAGTTACCACATTTAGCAAAAACTCTCTTAAGTTCCCTATCTTTATCTTTTTTTCCCTAGTCTGACCATTCACACTGGTTGAGTCCAATATGAAAAAAAAATAACAACAGTCTCAGTATGGGGACTTGAGCAAAATGACAAGCCACTCCAGCTTGTACAGCTGCAAGGCTATGGCAACACTTCAGAAACAATGAGGCTGGAAAGTTATTCAGCTGATTAAGAAATGTTAATATTTTAAAACGATGATGATCATCCTCCAAGATTCATATCTTCTGGGATCATTAAATGGATTTCAGTTAAAACTCTTTGGATTTGCCTGGCGAAAGGAGACTAAAAATAAATAAATAAAAGCTTTCACCAGGCGTGCATCCCCTAGCCTGCCCTAATAGCACACAATTTTCTGCATTATCCCCTAACCTCCTTGCCTAAAGAAGCTATATAAAGTCAGTGTGACCTTTAACCAACCTACCTACCTTGAGCTCAGCATGATTGCAATTTACAGACCATTTCTGCTCTACAGCTTTCTTAACACAAAGAGGGGGAGAAAAATCAAAACCCAAGCACAAAGCAAAAATAGTAACAGAAAATAACCTGCAGCGCAATCATGCCTTGGGCTGCTCCAATGGCTCTTTCTGTTCCTTTGCAACATACAGATACGATTCCCAATGTGCTAATTACTCCGATTACTATAAACTCTGTGCTAATGACGGTTGCTTGGAGGAAGGATTCTGTTGGTGTTTTGTTATTCTACTGTCATTAATATAGAACCCAACTTTCTTAATTTAGTGTAATAACTAAAAAGACAGACCCATTAAAATTATCCACACTTTAGCCACATTTTATTACCCAAAGAAATATGGTATTTTCAATGGTTTAAAGTACAATAGAATAAACAAGGAAGAGCAAAATTCTGGACCAAGACATAAGGGGACTTGGGAGTCTGCTACCTCCCAAGTAAACTCCAAAATCTCTAGATTTCCATTTTTTAAAAAAGCTATTTTTTTATCCTGAGATCCCAAGATAGCGTTTGAGACTCCCTATCCATTCTGATTTTCATACATGTCTAGTTTTAAAAAGAACCTAGAAGACATCATGATTCAAAGCAAAACTCAAGGCCTCTCTTTTCAACGTTTCATAGTCCTGTAATGAGCTCCAGAGTTATCCCTTGAAAATAAAAGTTGACAAAAAGAGCTAGAGCCAAGGATCATATCATGTTCTTGTTTCACTTCTTGTCCTTCTGAGCTATCTAGAAGATGGTAAGTTTCACAGTATTGTAAATTGTCATATATCTGATTTAGATCAAGTCCTGCACTGCCATCACCTATGTCAATTGAATTGACATTGACAAACTAGTCTTCCTCACTGGTCAACAACTTTGAATGCAGCCTGATTCAGCTTGAGTCAAGGTACAGTTAGAATATGTGAAACATCAGTTTAAAACCAGAAGTAGCAGTTCCTCTCATGTTGCTGATTCCCATAGAGTTAATGCCCATTCTTATTTGTCAAACAATTTATAATTGCTAAGGATTTATAACTGTCAACCCCACACCAAACTACAACAACACAAAGAAAAGAAGCTATTGCAACATCATAACAACCCCATTACTTAGTACTACTTGTTTGCAGACAATAAATTATCGTAGGAAGACTCTGCGATCCTTAAATGCATTTTGTTAAATCGGGGATTGGGAAATATGCTATTGAATCAGACCCACAATCTAGTTACTTTAATCCAAAGATATTTTTTCCAGGTGATTCAAATGTTAGGTCTCACAACATTGTACATCTGTGGAGCAGTTGCTCCTTTTGTCCTTTGGCTCTATCATTTCCTTTTTTTCTTTTTTCTTTATTTATTCTAAAAGGGAAGGGGAAAGGGAAAAGGAGTTACAGTGTGTTGGAATTCCAAAGATATTATATTAAAAAGTCTGTAGAGCAGAAAGATAAAAATTAAATGAAAAAAAACAAAGCATTCCAATAGAAGAAACATCTCACATTTTCCTTATATATCAACTTGGATTAGAACAATTTAAAGATAGTTTCACAACAGTTCAACATTTTAGCATTTTCAAAGTTAATATTTAACTCTTATTAAAAATAATTTAGTTTAACTGAGAGACTCATATAATTTTTCTGTGCATTCTTGACTCTGGAAACTATCTGGACAAGTCCATACAATTTTCTTGGCAAGATTTTTTCTTGACAAATCATTTGATGCATATTCTCATAGTTTAAACTGCCATTCCTCTGTTGAAGGAATTAGATGCACTTTTCACTAAAATACATAAAGAATCCTACTGGCAATTATATTTGTACATAAATCTGTATCATCGATTCACATGAGCAGTTTAGGGAAAGAAGTGGGGAGGATTACAGTTCAGGAAAAAGAAGTCACATAGCCCGGTTATACGCACAAAAAAATCCCCAACTGATTCCATCTTAATTAATTCATTATACATCTAGATGGCTATGAATGTGTTCTTACAGTTTTCAAGATTATATTTTTAAACCCAGATTAGCATTAAACATGCCATTCTGAAATTCATATGGTACTGTCCTACATGTACAAAGTAATCCGGATGTGCTGACTCTTCATGCTGACTAGAACTTATTTTATTGAGACAGCATACACTAACATAGTAAAAGATTCTACAGGTAGTCTTCGCCTTACAATCACAAAAATTTCCGTTGTTAAGTGAGACATTTGTTAAGTGAATTTTGCCCCATGTTATGATCTCTCTTGCCACATTGTTCAGTGAATCACTGCAGCTGTTAAATTAGTAACACGGTTGTTCCCCATTGACTTTGCTTGTCAAAAGTCACATAAGGTGATTGTATAACCTGGGACACTGCAGGTGCCATATGCCAAGCATCCGAACTTTGATCCCGTGACCATGGGGATTGCTGCAATAGTCATAATAGTGAAAAACGGTCATAAGTCACTTTTTTTCAGTGTCATTGTAACTTCAAATGGTCATTAAATGAACTGTAGTAAGCTGAGGGCTACCTGTATAATAACAGAAATTTACAAGTCAGCTATGTTTTTCTTTCCCTCCCTCTTGTAACCCAGGAACTTGAAGACACCTACATAAATCTCTTTTTAATATTTTTCTGCCCCCTGGCTTAATGCATGCTGCTTGTGCATCCATTTGTTATCCTAATAGTTTCTAGAAGCCTTCTCAAGGTTATTTCCATGACCATCTACTGGTTCTTGTGTCTTTGGCTTGCCAGTTACATGGGGCTCAAAGTTTGGATATACTACCTAAATTGTAGTTGAGGATTCATAATCTTTTGCAAAATTAATCGTGGAATTTGATAGATAATCTGAGATTCCGTATCTAACAGAATTTTTCTTCCATATTGTTTCTGACTAAATTTAATTGTACATGCTATTACAATTTCAGCCCCACTCTTCTCCCTTTATTTTATAAAAATTACAATAATAATACATTATTTGACTGATCCTTGGAAGTATTTTTGCTGAATGATAAAACTGTATTGAGATCAAATAGAAAATGTTAGTTTTTCATATTAATATGGACTTTGCTGTATCATATTCTTCGCTATGGAAAACTATTAAAGCATTTATTCAACATCAGATATGCTTCATATAAAAAGAAGTAACAATTGTCTTAAACTTAAAACTTTTAGAGGAGAAATGCTGCCTCTTTATGCATCACATCTTCTGACCTATACAGATCAGCTTCTGCTAAAATTAAACTTAACATGGTTTATGTTTCCCAAACATAATTTTTATTACATTGCACAAGGTAATGGTATTGGGGGGAAAAAGAGAAGCCTAGTAAGTTATTCACCTTCAGACTTAAACAAATTAAGCAATGTAAGTATTATATCATCTTTTCAGATATAAATGGGATGTGCATACAGAGTCCAGATCCATTAATCAACTAATTTTTAAAATGTAACTGTAAAGCACCAATTCTTCATCAACAAAAGACAAATTAATGTTTTTAAACAGAGCTTACCACATTTATCATGGTTCCAGGTTACTAATTTTACTTCACTCTTCAAGAACTTGCCCTTAATGTTAAATCCATAAAATCAGGGAAGACTCCTGGTTTAATGGTTTCCCAAGGGATTGCCATAAAAGCATATAGGGCTTTCTCTCCTACTTCACTAGACATATACGATACCTTTCTGAAATAAATTCCTATCTTATAGTTTTAATGAGGCAAAAGTCTGAATTCTTCAGCCAAGCGAGGATTCCACTATGCGTTCTAATTACAGAACAATCCCCTTGATAAATGTATCTTTATAATCTTAGCTACTGTACTGTACATTAGCCATCAAATCACTATGTTCTTTCAACTATTGTTGCTGCCAGCAGAAAATGGATTTATTCAAGATTGCTAAGCTTTAGAAATATAAAATTTGTAATTATTGTTCTTGCTATAACTTAAAATATACAAGTCTTGATAGGTAGTATTACTTAGGAATCCAAGAAGGCATTTGATATGGTCCCTTGGAAACCTTGGAGGCAGGTTTTGATCTGAGGGGTCCTTGGTCCTCTCTGAGCTTGCTTATTTTCTTGCAGACATTTCATTAACCAAACTAAGTAACATCATCAGTGCTACCAAGGAGTGCAGTTTGCTGTCAGTTTATATTCTGGTGACTTTCCTGTCAGTGTTGATGAGGGTGATCTTAAAGTCTTAAAGTTTCCTGTTCACTTCTTGGGCAGTTTTTTGATTGGGGTATTGTTTACTTGATTGTTGGTCTGATTTTAACCTTGGAGTTAATGTATGCCAATCTGGGTGCTGATTGCTGGTGAGAGGTACTTGGGTCTTTGGACCAAAAATGCCAATTTCTAGAAGCCTGGCACTTTGACAAATCAGCCATCAATAGACACATAGACATTAACATCTATAGACTATGCAAAAGAGACTCACCCAGCCCCAAAAGGAGCAAAAAGTCCCAAGCACCTTTCCACCAGCAATCAGCACCCATATCAGCATAGATTAACTCCAACTTAACATAAATATGAGTCAGTTGCTAAGCGTCTGAATTTTGATCACATGACCACTGGGATGCTGCAACAGTCGTAAGTGTGAAAAATGGACATAAGTCACTTTTTTTCAGTGCCATCATAACTGTGAACGATCACTAAACAAACTGTTGTAAATCATGGACTACTTATAATTTGAACATTGGAATTAATAAATTCTAATGCAACCCCTTAGCATATAATAAATTTCCTATGATATTAAATAACAGATATATTGTGTGCATTGGATACTTTAGATCAGGGGTGTCAAACTTGCGGCCCATGGGCTGGATGCATCATGTGCTGGCCCTGCCCCCGCCTGGTTTAGCAAAGGGGGGAAAAGTCCCGATACGTCATGTGATTCCATGATGATGCAAGTTTGACACTCCTGCTTTAGATAATGTGCAATAAAAGTTGGTTACAATCGTTTTGCTGTTTGAGTTGCAAGTCAGAGCTGAAATGTTAACTCAAATGAGTTGGTCTTCTCTCAAGATGGTCATACACAGGCTTGACAACATAATTCTCAAAATAATTCTGGAATGATTATTGTGTGTCAAAAAGCACATGTTCATCTTAGCTGTATCCACTTTGTGTAATCTATCAAGATACCACAAATTGTGGATTTTCATGCACATTTTATATAATAATTTATTTAAATCATTAAGTTTATATCACATCTTTCCTCCAGAAGCTAAAGATGGATAATACAGTGTCTCTTTATTTATTTTTTTATTCTTACAACAGCAACTGTTAAGCAAGTTTGAGTGATGAATATGACTAGCCCATAATCACTCAGTAAGATCAATGGTTGCGAGTAGCAAAATTGGATTTCCCTAATTTAGAATAACAACATTATATTGGCTGATATTTACTAAAATTGTAGATATAGTAAAGAACCAAAGGTTAAATTTAAATGTTCATTCATTTATTTGTATAGTCCCTCACATAAGATTCAAAACAATAATAAACCCTCTTGCTGGATCAGACCAAAAATCTATCTCACCAACATCTTCAAGATACTCAGCATCCATAGTTTAAGGAAACTGGGTTTCTCATCAAACTGGAATGCCATTACAGAATTGCTATTTACTCAGAAGGGAAACAGTATGTATTCCCTGTCTTTAATTATTAATAAATATAAGTTATCTATAAGATAGAGTAGAACATTACTACTTGCTAACAAACGTGACAACGGACATTACAGGATCAAAAGTATAGAGAATAAGAGAATGAATGTTGGAACTAAAGTAGTGAAGTAATCTTATGCCTTTAATTCTGCTCTTGCTCACACTGTATTAAAGGAATCTCATCTTTCTGGAAAAAAATGCTACCCCATTAAAGGTTAACTATTACTAAGATGTCCAAGTGGACTAGATGGACTGATAATAATTGATGATTAATCATTTCTCCTTTCTGCTTCTTGGTGAACATATAGGGAGGAACTGAAACTAGGTCCTTCATTCAGCATCATTATCTCAGAAAGCAGCTAACTATACGGTACGTGGGTCCCAGAGGAAAAGGCTGCTCTTGGCAGCCCCAAGTGCCAAGCAATCAGGACTTCATAGGTCTTTTAGGCTTTTGCTTTCATGTTGTGAGTCAAAGTTGCTTTTCATTTGAAACCTATTGTACCACATTGAAGACAAGTCCGTTCAATGTGTAATTTCTTCAGCTCTCTGAAGATGCATAGGAATGTTAACAGGATTAATGACAGCATATTTCAGCTATGCTGTCATAATTATGAGGTCATGTTCTGTAGATTTTCTCTGGGGAAGAACACATTCCCTGGCGCAAAGCACATGTCTTGTACTTTTAATACCATTATAGGAAACAGACCATAAAGAAATTCTACTGTCAGTCTGATATGACAATGGCAACAGCTATTCAAACTTTTTTACGGTCAGCAAACTATGCCACTGTTTGGAAATTATGTTCCATAGTTATTCAGGAAAGACAGCCTAATTCAGTCAAACTATACTAGGGTTGTGTGCAGAAGGTCCCACATTAAAATCCTACTAACTCGATTTAAAACTACCTGGTAACAAAAAAAGGAATCTACCAGAATCACTGCAAAAATAGACATTACTGAATTTGATAGACAAACTCTTCAATTTAGCTTTAGGGAGAGGTAGGGTGGGCCTTTTCTGGGCCCACTTATGTTCAGATTTCATCCAGTCAAAAGTCTTCAGAGTAAAGGTAAAGGAATTTAATTGTTCTAAATAAAAATCAAAGGAATACTGCTCTCCTTTGCTAGGTTCTAAAAAAAAACATACAATGTGTTCACTGTAAGATTTGTACAATGCTGCAAAACTGATTTGGAGACATTAAAATCTAACAGAAAACTTAATTCATTATTTTATAATCTGTCTGCTTCATAATAATTTCATAAACTATAGTAATAAATTTGGGGGAGGGGAGATGTTGACAAATATGTGTGTGTAACCTGGCTAAGTATGGTATTCCAATAGCATCATCCAAGGTACTGCATATAATACTGTATATCCTAGGGTCAAACTTACCTGGCATGCAACAATTTTCTAAAGCAACTTCTCCGTCATCAGACTAATTGGTAGGAAAATTGCAGGAGATTATTTGCCTGATACTATTAAAAATGCATATTTTTATGTTGTCTTTCACAGATGCTATTTATTTTTTAAGGGATTTGTAACATTGTTTTATATTGTTGCAAACTACTTCGAGATTTTTACAATAGCTAATGGCATGGAAATATTTTTAAGAAGTAACTAATATGGTAATAAATTTTACAAAGTCTGAGAAGACATCACAGATCCAAAAGCTTCTGATTTGATTGGGCCAGCATTTCTTTTAATGGAAATTAAATACAATAGTGGTGAATATCTGTAGCTCAGGTGTAGGACAAGAGTGGAGGTCCGTTCTCTGAGCTTGCAAGTTGGTTTCCGAACATTTAGTTACCAGATTCGATAACATCTTCAGCAGAATTTACGGAATGTCAGTGACATTTGAAAACCAACCCACAAGCTTGGAGAAGGAGCCTCAACCGCATTAGGTACTCTACTACTCCCTATTTACATGATAAGCTGTGTGAACTACTTCAAAATTGCAGTCTTCCCAATTCGTATTTTGTTCCTTTTTTAATATCTTGGTAACCACAAAGATACTGATACACAAGAATCAGACTTGTCACAAGGCAAAGTCTGACTGCTTCTCCTATTTGCATCTTGTTTCATTCTATTGTGGCAAACTTAGGTTTGCATCTATGGAAAGAATGAAACTGATTATGTGTCATCATGTTGGTGTCAACTCTTAGACATCACATAGATTTACTCCAGGAAAGGAATAAAATCACATTTATGAAATATTTTTCATGGGTATTTAGGTTATATTTCTAGTAAGTGTTACTAAATGTATATTTTGAATAATTACCAATGAAACTAGAAGGACATTTCCAAATAAACTCTTTCAAGCAGAATCGTTAACAATTCTCTCCACATTTACACTTTGTATGATTCAGTCAAATAGGTTTGCCAACCTATTTCCCTTACTGGTTAGAATTGCACCAACCCATCCACAACTTCTCCATCCAGGTCCACATCTGGGTGAGGTAATTCAAATATTTACACATATAACATTTTAAAACATGCAAAGTATTCCTATACCATTATGCCAGCATCAGAGGCAGATACCTTGCAACGTAAGTTTAACAACAAGTTAGCAAAGAAGCAGTTACAAAATGGAAGCTGTTTTCAGCTAATGTTAGCCAGTATTGTCAGTTTTAATGTACTAGGAAAAATAGGAGTAGATTTTTTTTCCTACCAAAATCCCCTTAAACATCAGGGACACACAATGCTCTAGAAGAGAATTGACATTTTGAATGACTAAGCTATGAATTCAAAATCCCTGGAAACAAGGAACTGAAGTTATATAAAATAAGAGTGAGAGAAGGAAAATAATAATAATTACACACTATTCATTTTCAAGCTTGTGCTAGATGCTGCACAGAATAAGATACTGTGACAACATGCTGTGCTCAATATAGACAATAACATTACATGGTCAAAACAAAGATTTCCAATGGAAGAACCGAGTCACCTAGACAAATCTGTTTTGTGGTAACCCTAAACCTAGTCACAAGATAAAA
>JANHFL010004754.1:86535-98999 GCA_032468155.1 Oxyrhabdium leporinum
GGAAGAACCAGTGATGAAAATAAGCTACCAGGCTTAATCAAATAAAATGAGATTTTCAGTTAAATTAAGCATTATGGAAGATAGTGATAGAATCCAAAGTTCAGGCAGGTCACTTTCTCTCCAGCCCTCTGTCTAATTCCCCACCTGGCTCTTAACACCTTAATCGCTGACTTAGAAACTGGCTCTCATTGAAACATAGTATTAATAAATAAATAAACAAACAAACATAACATTAATGGATGTGGGGGAGTATACTCAGATCTAATAAGAACTAAATGCAAAACTCAAAATATATAAAACAGAAACTAAAGTGTGAATTTCCAATTAATTTTTTAATGATTAGAAGCATAGTGAATTATGCCTACCTGACCATCTAAACAAGAGTGTATTAATGTCAAACATAATTCTGTGGGGAAAACGTTCCAAGGCTGTGAGCATGACATGAGAAGACACCCCTTTCACCTGAGCCTCTGAGATTATTATGGAGGAGTGATCATTGAGATTGCAAATAATACTATTTAAAATATATGATTTATCAACAAAACTAAATAATTCAATACCATAAATCTCAGAATAGCCTCATACAAATTTCAACAACTGTATTTGCCACATTAGCCATGGCAAACATGACATCGTCCTCAGAAAATCAGCCAATCTTCCTCCTATCACAGAATCTAATGAAAGGCAAACAATCAAAATTTAAAAAAAATAAAAAATAATATGTGTCAAAGAGCATACATTAAAAACATACATATATATAATAATTTTGTCCCTAAGATAATAGCATAGGATTGAATTTGTGCTGTCAGAATTATCCAATTATATACAGTATCTCAGAGCTGAACAACTTGTAATTCTCCCAATGCGCTAAATATTACCTTCCAGAAGTGCTAAGCAGCATGGCTAATATGAGAGATGCTGGGAATTGTAGTTCAAGCAAATCTGGAGTACCATATCTTCCTACCCTGAGCTAAATATTCAGCTAGGGCACTTAATAGCTAGCTAATTCATCTTAAGTATTTATTCAGAAATACATGCATGTAAGAACCACTGTGTTCAACACGGGTTTCTCCCTGGAAAGTATATTTAACACCAAAGCCTAAAACCATGTTTATATTAAAAATGCCCCACTCTTTTCAATGAAGGCCACTTCCTAATAAGTATATTCAGGATTGTACATTATTGATCTGAGTTTAAACTCTGCTTCTATTAGCAAATTTTTAAGTAACCATTGGTAAACTATTTTCTCTCAGCCTCAGTCTTATACAGTATCCCTATCATTAAATCTCTGGATGGAGAAGGGGATTGGATAATTCAGTTCACCTTCAGTATCAAAGCTTAAAACTGATAGGATGGATACGTCTTGAATGATTGATGCTCTCTGGCAGTTGTTTACACAGTATATTTTTAGCACAAAGGACAAATGCTCAACATTCTGGTTTTTAATTAATATTACCATATTATGCCTAGATGACTACTGCACAGGGTAGGCAGAGAGCCTTCTGTGCTGTGTAATGGTGATACTAAGACGTGAAAGCCAGAAGTTTCCTTCTGTTGTTTTTTTTCCACCTCTGAAATGTTGGACAACAGGTCATCACAACATTGCCACTTTTCATTTCATGTTGTGATGGTTGAATCTTGCTTCAACAGCAGTAAAAAGATCACCTTCTCTACTTATCTGAAGGTGGCAAGCTACTTGTAGCAGTGCATAATAGATAGAAGAGCAGAAACAGATCTGTCTCTTACTCCTCAGCATTGGGCACAACCCTGCCTGTAAAAAGGCTGCCCTTGTTGAAGGGAACAAAACCCATACAGTGGATGTTACTTCTAGAGGATATAATGCCACAGAGGTCAGTGGAAAACACTTTTCCTTCACTGATCTACTTTTTAATTCTGCCTTACTTTCTCCTTTGCATTCTTTTAAATTGAGATTTCTTCCTAATTAAAACAAACACAAGGAAGCAATTTAATGTCTTGATGGAAACAGACGGTAAAATGACACAACTCTTTTACTGCATGAAAATCGAACTTGCTATTCCATCAAAGCTTCCATACTTTAATGAATCACTACTAAAATATGTTGGATTGTTTCTATTAAAGGTTTATGACATTGTTTGTTTCTGAAAAGCTCAGTGTTACTGAAGGATTTCCTATGCTTATAAGAAATGAAATGTTCATGTGAATGCTTAAAAGGTAATTCATAGTTTCTTGAAATACGCTGATATTTCACTGATTATGATGCTTTTACAATGTTTTATTTTATTTATCCTGTATGCTTGATCAGAAAAATTACTTATATTTAAAAAATGTATATGGTTGCACATGAAAACAGATACAGAAAAATAAGGTCTTTCAAAACATCTCCAAACTCAGAAAGAGATTTCAACTTTGAACTAGTATACTAAATGATGTCAATGGACAGGTAATAACTGATTCAAAGATCAAACAAACAAGTTCTGTACAGTAAAAACATCAACATCCAAGACATCTTGGAAGATGCTCCCTACTTACAAGAACTTTTAATACAAGAAGTAGAAGTTGGATTAGCACTTTGGTCAAAGTGGGGGGCTACAGGAATCCATGATCTAGCTACAGAAATATAGCAGGCAACAAAAAGAAGGAAAGGTCTATACAAGCTATTCCAGCAGCTCTAGATAGTGACACAGTGGCCAACACAGTGGAAGAAATTAATTTGCATACTAATACCAAAGAAAAAAAAACTTAACAGAATGTGCAAACTATTATACAATATCCTTAAGTTCACATGCTAAGAAAATAATGCTTAGTCACCCAACATATGTTAAACACCTATATGGAAAGCGAGATGCTTGATGTTCAACCTGATTTTAGACATGATCAAAGAAGATAAGATATTAGTTATTGTACTCTGGATACTTCAGATAGTCAAGGAATACAAAGGGAAATCATTATGTGTTTCGTTGATTATAGAAAGGGCTTTGATTGAGTCAATCATGTCAAGCTGTGAAATACGCTTAGAAAAGTGGGAATCACAGAACATCTCATTTTTCCCAAAAAGGCCCAGTATGGACAGAACATGGCAACACACATTGGTTGGCAAAGAAATGAAACAAGGCTGCATACTTTCACCTTATTTATTCAATCTATATGTAGATTAGAAGAAGGTGTGTATTTTAAAGCTAGAGGAAGAAACAGCAATAGTCTGCGTTATGCTGATAACTTTACTGAGATTGCTAAAAATGCAAAGGATTTGCATCTCTACAAATGGAAGTCACAAAGCATCATAAAAAAATAGGGAGGAGGAGGAGGAGGAGGAGGAGGGGTATTGAAGCCCACCACAACTGTATGAGATGCTGCAGAATCATTTCCTGTATATTAAAAAAAGCATGGACTGGCTAGCTAAACCTGTACTACTTACGGAAGTACACTGTATTTTTTTTCTTTTAAACAGACAGTAATCTGTTATAGATGTTACTTTTATCTAATAATGAAGTGGTATACGTGCCCAAAGTACACCCACATTAGATTATTAACTCCAGGGTAAAAAATTTATCAAGCTTCATCACTGCTTGTAGATCTTAGTGTCACATGTTGTGTGAGTATATAAGTTTTTCAGGCTTTTATGAAGGGAACACACACAAGAAAAAACCAGGGCTTCTCTTGGGAATGTCAATGATTGCAACTAAAAAACTAAAATCAAGACTATATTTTTTTAAAAAAACAAAGAACTTCCCACAGGTGACTAATTCCTAACTTGCTATAGTACTTGAAAGAAGCACTATCTCAAGCAGGGAAACACGGGTAGTTTGTTTACTTGTAAGCTCCGATTATTCAGAAATGAGGCAAGAAAAGAAGAAACAGAAGATTTAATCAAATAAAGATGCTGACTAGGTTCATACATCACACTATGCTAATGCTAAATAAAACACGTTAAGGCTTGTAAACCTTGCTACACTAGTAATTTACAGGTCTTAAGGCAGCTACTGAATGGCTCTGTGAATTAATAGATTTGGTTTGATTTGATTTAAAGAATTAATTCTTTTCTGAAAACAAGATTGCAGTTATGTGCCTCTTTCCTAATTTCTGCTCAGTAATATTATGAATTTCTGCATGGAATGTTAGTTCTTTTTCTTAAAACGTCTCTGCAAATTTTGTTGTAAATTGTGAGATCATAGCTGGAATATTTTGTACACTTCTGGGCATTACGTTTTAAAGAAGACATTGACAAACTAAAAAAAAAGAGGGAAGAGAGAGGAAGACAAGTCCTTCAAAGAACAATTGAAAAAGCAAGAAATGTTTAGCCTGGAGAAAAGAATCCATAAAAGCAAATATGACAGCAGTTTTCAAATATCTGAAAAGACGTCATGCACCAGCAGACTTGTTTTCTGTTACTCCAAACAACAACAGTATAACTAGTGGGAATTGCAAGGAAGCAGATATCAATCCCAGAAGTTTGTGGACTTTCTGCTGCTAAAAATCTTTAAGGATAGCCATCTATCAGAAATGCTATAATAGCACCTTGCTTGCAAATCTGGCACTGAGTAAGATTAAGTTGGGCTAAAAGACTTGAAAAATCACTATGATACCAGAAGATACAAAGTAGCTCAATTCCTATATTAAATTATTTTTCACTGAAGAAATTTGTCATAAATCACATGGGCAAATTCCTTGGGCCTACTTCCCAGTCAATTTCTGGATTGTATTACAGGAAGGGACTGATATTACCCAACTGGGAAATATTTTCATTGTTGGAAATATGCCATTCTTTTCTTTTTCTTAGATTGTTGGCAAATACATTATTTGGGAATCATGTTTAAAAATGATAACTTTCACAGCTTATCCCTACTTCATATGGACCGGAACCACATACTAGGAAAGAACCACGACTGGAGATCTATCTTCCCCACTTGGAGGTGATTCAGAATGATATGATGAATAGTATCAAAGACATCTGAGAGATATAGCAGGCCTGGGAGAGTCAGGCTTCCCCTTCTTGGTCCTGCCACAGCTCAACTGCAAGAGTAACAATATAGTTTTGAACCTAATTTAAAAGGATTCAAGTAATCTGTTTGACTCTTCACAATCACCCATCACTCTCTCAATAATATTTCCTCAAAAGAGAAGTTTTAAACAGGCAGTAGTTGTTCAAATTATATGGATCAAGAGGGTTCTTGAGGAGATACAGTCCTATTCCTTCAAGATAGGTGGAAACATCTCCTCTCTCAATAATGCCCTAGCCGTTTCCCTGATACAACCTCCTGTTGCTTTCTTGTCAGGTTGGGTGAGATCCAGTCCACAGATGCTACAGCTCATATCACAGAAAATGCAATCACGCTTTCAGGATTAACCACCTTAAATTGCTCCCAAATAACACTGCCCCAGTGAGCTTCAATGGACTTACCAAGACAGTGTGTGCAACCTTCAGCAAATTTCAGTACTTTGATCATATACATGCCTTGCAAACTGATCAAAGAAATCCAATAACTTATCTTCCATGCCACTGTCCCCTAAAAGGATCAGTTCATTCTAAACAGGTCCTGTGAATGGTCCTTTATGGATAAGCAAAGTGAACGGAAGTCTTGATGTGTTGTCACTTTTATCAGCACAATGTAGGCTCAATCCTGAGCACTTATGTATACTCAGTCATTTTCCCTCTTTCTTGTTCATTTGCATGGTTGTAAGAGTGTCTTCTACTGCTTTGTCTTCCAAGATTTCACAGCATATCAAACAACCCCCCGGATTAATATGAAGGGAAAAGCCACTCAGATGCAATTCCGACTAAAAGCTGCAATAACCTTTATATTATGGTGGTGAACTAGGTCCTAACGAAACTGTCAAAACTGTCCTTGGGAAACTCCTCATGTGCTGTTTAGAAACTGGGCAGATATATCATGCATCTAGATCAGGGGTGTCAAACTCAAGGCCCATGGGCCGGATCCGGCCCATGGGGTACTTAGATCTGGCCCACAGGACCACCCTGGAAACAGCAAAGGACTGCCCATGCTTCTTCCAGTGAAAATGGAACTCAGGAGGGCTGCATGTGGTCCTCCCAAGCTCCATTTTCTGCTGTGACTGCCTCCTGCAGCCCTCTGCTGGTAAAAACGGAGCTCGGGGGGCTGTGCGTGGCCCTTCTGAGCTCCGGTTTCCTTGGCAGAGGGCTGCAGAATGCAGTCACAGCCAAAAACGGATGTTGAGCTGGCCACGCCCCCTGGCCACACCTCACACATACCCCAAAGTCATCCATAACCCTGATGCGTCCCTCAATGAAATTAAGTTTGACATCCCTGATCTAGATAGACTAATCAAAGGAGTCCATCATCCTAGGGGAGGTTGATGGCTTCCACAGAATCTACAGATTAATCTGATCTTAATTGAAGTTCCTCACACTCAGTTGACATCTCTTCTGATTCAAAGCAAAAAGTGGATATAGTATGCTTAGATTTCAGTAAGACATTTGACAAAGTAGATCACAATCTACTTCTTGGTAAAATACAAAAATATGGAATACACAGCATCACCACCAGATGGATTTGCAACTGACTGACAAACTGTACTCAACCATATTTAGTTGTCCTTAATGATACTACATCTATGTGAAAGGAAGTAAACAGTGGGGTACCACAAGTTCCGTCTTAGGCCCAGTACTTTGAATATCTTTATAAATAACATAGATGAGGGAATAGAATACGAATTCATCAAATTAGCAGATGACACTAAGCTGATAGGAATAGCCAACACCCCAGAAGACAAGCTCAGGATTCAAAAAGATCTTGACAGACTTGAACAATGGGCCCTATCCAACAAAATGAAATTTAATGTGGAAAAAAAGTAAAATTTTACACTTAGACAGGAAAAACCAAAGGTACAAGTACAGATTAGGTGAAACCTGGCCCAAAAACAGTTAGTGTAAAGGGCATCTTGGAGTCCTAGTGGACAATCACTTAAATATGAGTCAACAGTGTGCGGTAGCAGCCAAAGAAAGCTGATACAAATCCTTGGTGAATAAACAGAGCATAGAATCAAAAACACATGAAGTATTAGTACCGCTTTATAAAACCTTAGTAAGACCATGCCTGGAATACTGCATCCAGTTTTGCTCACTACATTACAAAAATAATGTTAAGGTTTTGGAAAAAGTGCAGAGAACGGCAACTATGATGATTAAAGGCCTGGAGGCTAAAAGATATGAAGAACGGTTGCGGGAATTGGGTATGGCTAGTCTAGAGAAAAGAAGGACTAAGGGTTACATGATAGCAGTATTCCAGTATTTGAGGGGCTGCCAAAAAGAAGAGGGGGTCAATTTATTTTCCAAAGCATCAGAAGGCAGGACAAGAGACAATGGATGGAAACAAATCAAGGAGAGAAGCAACCTGGAATTAATGAGAAACTTCCTAGTAGTGAGAACAATTAAACACTGAGAACCAATTAACCATTGCCTTCAAATGTTGTGGGTGCTTCATCACTGGAGGTTTTTAAAAAGAAACTGGACAGCCACTTGTTTGAAATAGCAATAGCACTTAGACTTATATACCACTTCACAGTGCTTTACAGCCCTCTCTAAGCGGCTTACAGAGTCAGCATATTGACCCCCAAAAATCTGGGTCCTCAGTTTACCCACCTTGGAAGGATGAAAGGCTGAGTCAACCTTGAGCCAGTAAGACCCGAACTGCCAAACTGCTGGCAGCTGGTGATCAGCAGAAGTAGCCTAAAGTGCATTCTAACCACTGCACCACCGCGGTTCATGGTATAGGGTCTTCTGCTTGAGCAGAGGGTGTTGGACTAGAAGACCTCCAAGGTCCCTTCCAGCTCTATTCTGAATTAATTAATGCATGGACTCCTATACAGTATGTGTGGTTCTTTGATAACCTGAGATAATCTCATGGTCATTCTTATCATAATGGCCATAAACAGATGAACTGCCTCAAAACCTTCCATAGGGAAAACAGAATCACATTTCCAAATTCCATAAACCGAGGGAATCTATCTCTAATCTGGCAATAAGGTAGAATAATTCAGACAGGGACTCAACTGCGCAGCTGGGAAGGCAGAACAAAAGCAGCAGTCCCAGCGAGTATGTCAAATCCAGCCACAGAGCCACATTTTTCAACTATGATGGCCTCTGACTTTTCAAGATTCCCAGACTCGGCTATATACACTTCCAATTCACCATAACAATTGTTTCTGTTGTTAAACTTAACATCCCAAACAATTATTCTCATTCTTGAGATACACTGAAGTTCACACATCTGGAGGCCCTTCAGTTTGATGTACAGGAACCTTCAGTCATAAGCCCACAAAAAGCAGTCCAAAGTAATAGTCACCTCCCTCGCGCAGGAAGGAGGTAATGGCAAACCATTTCTGAAAAACCTTGCCAAGAAAAATGCAGGTATTAGTTCAGACATCAGGAACCAATACAGACTTGAAGATACACATGCATACATAGCGTTATTATTCCAATAAGCAACAGTCTGAAGCTTGGTGTACAATAGTAACACCAGACAATTGTATGCATCTAATTCCTTTCTTCTCCTGAATAGCCACTGAAGTAGTCACAGAAAATTATTTTTATTATCTCCTTCAGAACTATAAAGTTGTTATGGAGGCTACAGCTTAACTACAGTGTTAAGCACTGGTAAGCAAAACAGGGCTGAACTGGGACAATACATATTTTCTAAATAAAATATTGGTTTCTTCCTTGCTGTCTATGAATTAAGAGCAACAATGACAAAGAGTCTTGTACTGACATGTCACAAATATTGACAAAGCAAGCAACAGGGCTTTTTTCCTTCCTGTTCTACAGACAAAGTTATGTATCTGCAAGCAATATTTATTGTTTCTTTCCTCAGCATCTTCTGCCTTACTCCTGTCCCTTCAAGTTGTGAAGATGCAAGTTCTTTGGTTTGAAAGGTCACTTGTGGCTTGATACATACAGTCACTTCTGTCTTTTGTCTTTCTCTGATACAGAAATTCTTACAATTAAAAAAAAAAGAAGACATAACAGAAAAAGCCCTACAGTACCTATCCTGTTTAACCATCCAATTTGAAAAATGAAACACTCATTGTGCTCTTCAGAATGCTGTGATAGATTTATCCCAGTGAATAATATTTGTTTGCTTGCAACTACCATCTACTCCGATAGAACTCATAATTATCTTAAATATTAATTCCAGTCTATAAGAAGTTCACCATCATAATATAACGGCTGTTGCAGCCTTTAGACAGGATTGCACCTAACTGACCTTTCCTTGCACATTGCATATTGATCCATGGGGGTTGGTTTCGTACATTATGGAACAGTCAAGGATACTTTATGACATACTTTATGAAGAAAGATTGAAGGAATTGAATTTGTTTATATAAAAGAAAAATATTTAAGCACAAGTCCAACTATTATCCACTAGTGATGTTTCACCCCTAGATTTCTTACACCAAGAAGTTAACTGCTTGATGGCTTACAACAATTTCCCTTTGCAATGCTATGGTTTCATGAACTGTATGTGTAAAACTGTGTATATCAATCCATTCCAGAAAATAAGGCTTTGGGTTTATAGGCAATCGCCTTTTCTACATATTATGTAGTTGGTCTCCCTGCTTCCAAACTGAAGAAGTTCGTGTAACAATTTGAAGTAGACCACTGAGCAAGGACAAACACATCCTATTTGTGGAACAGCACACCCTGCCTTCTGAAGATTCTTAAAATATGGAGTTAGATGCAAATAGCTTGGGTGAGATGATGATTCATGAAGGATTTGGGGTTTGGAAGTTAACAGGGAGGGCTGGAGAGAATTAGAATGTAGTGAAGTTCAATTTAACTTTAATGGGATCAAAATAATCTAAGCTATTTCCTAATTTTATTTATTTATCCATCAATCAGTCAAATTTAGATGAAGATTTAACAGAAGAGTAATAGTTCAATTTATTCTGAGACAATCTAAAGAAAAGCAACAGAGAGATCACCCATCCTTAGCTAGAATCAAAATATGATGTCCATTCTGTTCATGGCAACTTTCTTGCCATGCAATTTTTTTTTACCCTAGAGATGGCAGGGTAAAGTATGTGCTTTGTTGTGGCAACCTGGTGCCTCTCAAAGTACATACATTCTAAATATAATAGTATAGTATAGTATGGCATGGCATGGCATGGCATGGCATGGCATGGCATGGTATGGTATAGTATATTAGCAGCATGGTGATATAGAGGTGGAGCTCTCTCTACCAATCAGGAGACTATGAGTTTGATCTTAGGTAGCAAAAGTTCGATCTTAGGTAGCAGATAGTATATTTACTATACTATACTATACTATACTATTCCTATTCCTAACTTATTCCTATTCCTAACCTATTCCTATACTATACTATACTATACTATACTATACTATACTATACTATACTATACTATACTATACTATTATATTTAGAATGTATGTACTTTGAGAGGCCCCAGGCTGCCACAACAAAGCACATACTTTTCATGCAAAAACTCTAAGGTTTATTACCCTGCCATCTCTAAGTCAAAAAAATTGCATGGCAAGAAAGTTGAAAAATCTCAGCCTAAAACTGTGGAGATCTGGCAACACTATGCAAGATGTATCAGCATTCTCACTTAGCACAAGCAGCATCATATATTCCTAAATTTTATTCCATTAGTGACAGCCAGTTTGGTGTAATGGTTAAGGGATCAGGCTAGAAACCAGGAAAGTATGACTTAGTCACAAAGCCAGATGGGTCACCTTGGGCCAATCACTCTATCAATCCTAGGAAACAGGTAAAAGTAAATCGCCTCTGAAAATTTGCCAAGTTAAATAAAATAAAGTAATAAAGAACAGAACAGACTAGAACAAAACAGAATAGAACAGATGTGGGGAAAGAGGTTCTTCAATAAGATGTTTGGGAAACTAATGAAGAATAATTCCTTCTTTAAGAGGTTCACAGGCTAATTCCTATGCACCTTTCTTATGAAGACATATCCGGTGATTTAGTCAACAGGTCTGGAGGAGGGGAGAAAAGAATCCCAGCAAATAGGCTATCACATTATCTTTGCAGAGAAGTTTATCTGAGAATTAACTGACTAAAAGCAGAGAGCCTGACCCACCAGAGAAAATAGGTCAATAAGAGACCGTTAGAGGACAGGGAGCCATTGATCAATAATTACTTTTCTATTAAAGAGTATATTCCCTGGAGTAGCTCCTTTTGCATATAGCTACGCCATTAGCCAGCAGAAAGATTAAAGACAACCACACCACAACATTTCAGTAAACACCTGTTAGAGAGATATGGTAGAAGAAAACAGAATCTGTTCTCTTCTCCTCACTTCCAAACTTCAGCTCTAATTTCAAATCTACAGCATACTGCTCATTGGCCAAATATATCACTGTACCCTAACTTATATTCAGGGAACTCCTGCACAATTTGAGACCTACTAAAGTGAATGCATGGGAGGAATAAAATAAAAAAAGGATGACCAGCAGGGGATAGACTCAAAGCAGTGATGGGTACTTGTTTGGAAGAACTATGTTAGGAACAGATCAATCTCAAGAAAACCTACTGAATCTGTGTAGTTATTAAGAATCAATACATGAATGAGAACACAATTTTCCTCCGTATCTTTCCAAAATGGGTGATGAAGGTCTGGGCTCAATATGCATAAAAGGAATCATTTTAGACTGAAATGCATATAAATAAATGTACTGGGTTTATTTCCACTATCACCAATGGGAGAGCTGAATCTGAGTGAAAGACTGCTTAATGTCATCTGAAGCTTTTACAACTGAAGACTTGATCTGGGGACTCTTGTGATTTATAAGGGAATCACTGAACCAGTAAGGGAGGGTGGAACAGAATGGCTTGAGAGATTAAGGGATGTATTAAAGTAACAAAATTCCAATTATAGTGACATAAAGAATGAAAATTTAAGATTCATGTAATATCAATTATTTCAGCAGTGCTATCTACCAAATTTACTATTTATTTGTATATTTGTACATAATCTTTTTTCATTACTCCAAATCTCACAACAGTCACATTAAGCAATGAAGATACAAATATTACATTGCAATAGCTTTAATATACTTCATAAAAAGTAAAGGAGAATAAACATACATGAAACAAAAATCATCTACATAACATAAATACAAGAAATATCTGGAAAAAAAGAGATAGCTCTTCAACCAACATCTAAAAGTTGTAAGTTTAAATGCCTCATAGATTTTCAGGAATTGTGCAAAAAAAGAACATTCTTATGCACTACTTTTTATTATTGCTGCTAAGAAAACTAAATTATTTCAGCAAGCTCTCAGAAGTTGTAAAATACCTGGTGCCCTCTAGATCAGTGTTTCTCAACTTCAACAACTTCAAGATGTGAAGACTTCAACTTTCAGAATTCCCCAACCAGGATGCAATTGTGGGAGTTGAAATCCACACTTCTTAAAGTTGCTGAAGTTGAAAAACACTGTTCTAAATGACACAGAAAACATTTCCAAGAATTCC